>MU788097.1:959-13247 GCA_026770625.1 Nicotiana glauca | reverse complement strand
AACACGGTCAGTCACAAATATGAATTCACGTCACAACTCGAATTAAGTTCCGACTTAGATTAATCGTCAGTTGGGATAGGCTAGACAAATGATCCCACTTGGTTATAACTGATAATAATCTGAATTCCAATCTTACTTAAGTGATTCAAATCTTCCGAACTAAACACAAGGCATGAAATAACCTTAATGGCTCGCACTAACATGAATCCATTTTTAATCTCACAGTCCCCAGGTTATAAAAATAATCCCACATAATCCAAGGTTCATATACAATAGTTCAATGGTCTACTAAATCCTAGTTAATACATCAAAGTTATGTAAACAATTTTAAATGAACCAAAATTTTAATCTAAGACAAAACATTCTTTATATTTCCACTTCAAACAGGTTCACATATGCTGATCCATTCTTCAAATTCACTGGAATCTAACAACATACCTGGAATTTCAACAGCAAAATGTAGAGAAAGATCAATAACAGCTCCAAAACACAGCACAACAACACAGCAATGAAGCAGCCAGCAACAGTAGCCAAAAGAAATCCCAGGAAGATTTTAAAACCAAACCCAAGTGAACCAGCAGTAAATTTCGACCAGTAGCAGTTTTCAGAATAAACCCGAATAGCAACAAACCAAACTTAAACAAATCAACAGACCCTTCGAATGCTTTGGAAGCTCGAATATGGAAAAATAGAAACAGAGGAAACTTCAAACTGTTTCTGACCTTGAAGGCAATATAACAGTGTTAGCGAGGACTCGAATTGCCTAAGACTGATCTTTATTTCTTAAAGAAACTGATCCTTTCACAAACTCCTCTTTAATTTTTTTTTCCTCTTGAACTCTCTTAGACAGGTTTTGTAAAGACCAAAAACCAGCTCTCTACAAATCCCCTTTATCTTTTTAGAATGTATGTATATCAGCCTCCCTATCTCCTATTCGAAAAATCCAGTTGGTATTCTGTTTTCAGGATGTATCTCTGGAAAGCCCCCCTCTTTCTTTCGAAATGTATCTCAGCCTTTTTCTCTTCTCCTCCGTCCAGTCCCCTCCTCTCCTTTTATAGCCAACTAACAGCCTTCAGTCTTATTAAAAATGTTTTAATTGACCAGCCCCCCCATCTTATTCCCCTGCCCTTCCACTTAAACTTGTCTGAGTATGGGTCTTATATATTAAGTTTTTCCTGGATTTCATAAAACAGTCAGTGTCCTGTTGCTCCTATTTTTAATTGTCTAAGTATGGGACCTATTATTTTAAGCTGTTGCATTGCAGAAAACTAGTGGTACCCTGCTGTACAGCAGGCTCCACTAGTCCAGTTTATGGGCCGGGCAATTTTAAAATCCTAAAATGCTAACTTCTGGTTTCTAACTAAGCTAAACAGCTATATCCAATTCAGAACCTAGTTTAAATCATGAGCAGTTCAATACTCAAATCCAATCAGTGATTCTGGCCCTAAATTAGTTGCAGACATTATTGCTCTAAACACTACCATATAACTAATCGACGACGTTCGTTTAATCAATTAGGACATATAATTGATAACAAATAATTGCCCTATGAATCAGTGATTCATACTTTTCAGGCAGAATCAACGAAGATACACAACTAATTATTCGACGACGTTAATCGACTCGAATACGCATTCTATAACAAACACAATCACAAAACAAAATTGGACCAAATAAAAGGTCTTGGAGATGAGAACAGAAAAATTGAGAAAAATCGAAAAAGATAAGAAAGTAATGACCCAACTAAGCTAACACACAAATAAACAAAGATAAAAGAAGAGAAGAAATACCTTAAGAGTGACAAACAGTCAGAAACACATGGACTTGGAATTTTGAAGCCAAACGGACCTTAACCAGGGTGTTCTCAGCTGAGAACACCCAAGCTAAGGTCCATTGGACCTCAAACGCCTATCGAATCTAGCTGGAAACCCCACTTTAAATTTCTAGGGTTCATACTGATATTTCAAAGCTCGGCGATTTCTGTCTAGATTCGAGCCGAACCAAGGGTCGTTTGAGTGTGAGGGAGGTCAGGAGGTGCTAGGGTACAAGTTTGGGCTTGGTTGAGACAGGTTTCAGTTTTGCTCGAATCTTCAAATGAAGATTCGAGAAGCTGTGGACTGATTCGAGCCAAGGTAGTAACGGATTCATGGAGGGGGGAGTTAGGTGATCTTGTGGTGTTAATTTGGCGGTCAACGGCATCGTTGCCGCCGGCTTTACGGCGAAGGGGAATGGGGGCGGCTCTAGGGTTTGGGCTGGTTCATCTCTGAACTTCAGAGAGAGACGATGGGAGATAGGGGGGTTTGGTTTGGGGGGGCGGGTAGAAAATTAGGAATATATAGTGTGGTTGGGATTTAATCCTGGCCGTTTGATCAGATGAGATCAACGTCCAGGATCATTTGCCTGATGCCTAACGGCGTCGTTTGATTAAGTTGTGGGGTTGGGTCGGTCCGGGGAAATGGGTCGGGGTTGGATCGGGTAGAGACGGGGTGACCTGGACCGTTGGATTTGATAGGACGGACGGTCTTGATCAGGCATATCAAAACGACGCCGTTTGGATTAAAAGGACGCCTGATTTGGACCGTCTATTGGATTTGATCAACGGCCTGCATGTAAACGCCAATACGGCGTTGTTTTGGTCTATCTCTGATGGCTTTGAACGAGATGGATTGGGCTGGCACCTAATTTGGGCTGACTTTTCTTGCAATTTTAGCCCATTTGTGTCATTTCTTAGCTAGCCACACTCAAATTAAAACCACTTTAGACACATTGAGAGGAATAAAATTAAACGCCTATTAATTAACACTCAAACCGTTAACACAAATTGCACATTTAAATCGAATCCTAATGGCAAAGCACAAAACTGCGTATTTTTTGTAATTTTCTTTTTAACCATTTTATGATTAATAAAAGATTTTACGACCGCACAAATAATTCCTACATGCATGCAAACACGTAGTTTTTGTATTATTTAATTAATTCAACAATAAACACACATATAGGATGATAAAGAAGGAAAACGCACGATCCACAAAAAATCAAATGCGGTACAAAACTATTTTATTTTACATTTTTGGGAGTAATTGTCGTGAGAGCAAAAATCACGTGCTCACAGACAGTGCTTACCTGTTTTCTCGATTTGTGAGTTAGAATTGCTATACAAATCCATGATTTCCTCATACTTTTAGTATATTATTATTGTAACTCTAGCACAGGTGTATGTAACTCCAGTGGCCTAATGGGCGTAGCAGCACGGATGACTCTGGGACTAGGTGAGCTGCACCATTCGAGACGGCCGTAGCTAGAGCAGTCCCTTCCAGTGTACTGTATTTACTTCCGGTCCACTGTATTCCAGACGGATGTTGTATTTTATTTTCTTGTCAGTAGATGCTCATGCACTTGTGACACCGGGTTCTTTGATGATTTGAAGTATTGTATTAACTGCTTATCATTTAGATTTGATTTGAGACTATATTCTTTAAAATTGCTAAATTTTGAGGAAAATCCTAGATTTCAAAAGTATTAAAAATAAGATTTTGATTAAGTAATTTGGTTGGCTTGCCTGACAGTAGTGTCCGGCGCCACCACGACCCTTAGTGGATTTTGGGTCGTGACAACATGGTATCAGAGCAGTAGGTTCCTAGGGTCTCACGTGTCATGAGCAAGTCTAGTAGAGTCTCGCGGATCAGTACGGAGACATCTGTACTTATCCTCGGGAGGCTACAGGACTGTTAGGAGTACTTCCCTTCTTGATTCCTTGTCGTGCGATTTGATTCATGTGAGGCTTACACCTTTATCTCTTTCCTACTCAATCTTATGCGACACGAAGTGCTTGTTATGAATCAAGAGTTGAAGAATTTTAATAGCACTATGAATGCGGTGCGGGTATTTCTCCCTGCGGGGTTATTTGAGCTATTATAGTCGCCTTGTAGAAGGATATTCTGTTGTTTCCGCTCAGCAGCGGTACCTTTGGGAGCTCTGAGGTTAGGCACAAGTTGCCATGATGCTTATGAATGAATGTTGCACAACAGTGATATGATGCTAGGATGATTGCCTACGTGTCGGGGCAGTGAAAGACTTGAAGGGAAGTTTACTCAACGCATAATCAAGAGATTTAATATTTTATTCCCGGGAAGGGAAAGACAATCGAAATAAGGATGGTCAGATGTGGGCTGGTGGAAGTAATGAGTCTTGATAATAGCAAGCGTTGTAAAGTTTTCTTCTATGATGGGATGTCGTTGTCCTAATTGAACGTACTAAGTTTGTTGGTATTATGATCTTCTACAATTCGCCTTTGGGACAAGATATTATGAAATAGTATTGGAGGTACAACCGTCAAATATCACAGGGTGCGGTGGTTCAGGATTGAATCAGTATTTCTAATATTGGCGGTTCGATGAAGATGATCTTCGGAAAAGTTTAAAGCTATTAGCAATTTGTAGATTCAAGTACTATGGAGATAAATTTTATTAAGGCAGCAAGTGAGCAGCAAAGTATGAGGAAGGACATGTGGAAAGTGTCAAGCGGTGGCTAAAGTTTTCGGAAGCCGAGTAATCGATTAAGGGGATGAGTTCCGCCAAAATGGATGAGTGGTGGAACCGCATATGTGCTTTTTAGTGGGATGACCACCTACCTTAAGGAGAGTTTGGAATGATTTGGGATTTTAGCAAATCCCAAATCAATAATTGAACATATGTCCACTTTTGGGACAAACCTCCAACTATCTTGGAGGTCAAAAAATTAATTTAAATTTAAAATAGAAATAATTTTAAATAAACAAATATTTACAAAGAAATAGGGAAAAAACCTAGAAAAAAATAGCTGATACAATTCAAAAAGAATAAACGAGTGTCCCCACCCACTTCTTTGTTAGAAACCTGTAGTTGAATTTTATATTATTTAAGTAAATAAATTAAAAGATAAGAAAACCTACCATGATCCCACGTAATTGTAAAATCACGGAAAGATAACAAATTAACACAGCAAAAACTACTGCATAACAGTTAAAATTAAACCTATCATAATTGAAGGCACGTTTTGAATTTTTTTGTGTGGAAGTTATCAGAATTGGTTTATTAACTTATCAAAATCGGTTTATTGACAAAAGCTTTAGCCCATCATTCTATATCTAACTCATTCTATTCTGATCTTCAAATCAACTGTAACTCTTCTCTCCTATTCTATACATGCTTATCAATTAGTGAGCATGTTCTGCAAAACTCAACAAGGCGGATGAATTTTACACATGGATAGAGATTGATCAATGTAACGATCCGACCGGTCGTTTTGAGCTCTAGCGCATCACTCAGCAGTCTGAGGCCATGAGTAGCTTCATTTCAGGTGTTATGAATTGTACGCGTGGTCGGAATTGAATTTTAGGAAGTTCAAAGTTGAATTGGGAAGAGAATTCTCATTTCGGAAGCTTAAAGTTGAAAGAATGATCTAGGATTGGAATTTCAAGTAAATAACCTCAGAATTGGGATCTTAAGGTTCCAGCAGTTCGTATGATGATTTTGGGCTTGGGCGTATGCCCAGATCGGGTTTTGGATGACCCGGGAGCATTTTGGCGCCTATTGTGGAAGTTGGCATTTCTGAGGAAATTTATAAATTTGGTTTGAAGTGCATTTCAGTGTTATCAATTTTCGCTTGGAATTTCAATACTGGAGTAGCTGCGTATGGTGATTTTGGAGTTGGGAGCGCGTTGGAAGTGAATTCGGATGTCCGTAGGTCTTTTTGAAGCCATTTGGCTAAAGATAGAAATTTGAAGGTTTTTGAGAAGTTTGACTGGAAGTGGACTTTTTGATATCGGGGTCAGAATCCAATTTCGGAAATTGTAGTAGGTCTGTAATGTCAAATATGACTTGTGTGTAAAATTTGAGGCCAATCGGACATGATTTGATAGGTTTAACATCGAAAGTAGAAGTTGGAAAGTTCAAAGTTCATAAAGTTTGAATCGTGGAGAAATTCGTGGTTTTAGCGTTGTTTGCTATGATTTGAGGCCTCGAGAAAGTCTGTAACGTGTTTTGGGATTGGTTGGTAGGTTTGGTTAAGGTCCCGGGGGCCTCGGTTGGATTCCAGGTGGTTAACGGATCAAATTTGGAGTTGAAGAAAAGCTGAGGCAGCTGATATCTGGTATTTCTGCACCTGCGAAGATTTGGCCGCAGGTGCGGAGCCGCAGAAGAGGCCAGGAAGACCGCAGATGCAGATTCTGATGAGGGGAGCTGGGACCGTAGATGGAGTCAGGGAGCCGCAGATGCGGGACCGCACCTGCGGAAAAGTAAGTGCAAAAGCGGAAGCTGGGTGGCTTGGGAAGGAGCCGCAGAAGCGGCGTTTTAACCACATAAGTGGAACCGCATAAGCGGAAATAATTCTGCAGAAGCGGAAATGACTGGAGCAGTGAGGTCTTTAAAATTCGTGGTTGAGTTCATTTCAACCCCATTTTTCTTCCATTTGAGTCGATGGGGAGCAGCTTTGAGGAACCATTTTCGTCACTTATCATGAGGTAAGTAATTTATGCTAGCTTTGAGTTAAATACAAGGTTTATACATGGATTTGGGCATAAAAATTGTAGAAAAACTTGCGGTTTGAGGTAAGACCTAGAAAATTAGTGTTCTTGAATTTTGATCATGATTTTGAGTATGGAAGTAAGAGAAAATTATATATTTGAGTTTGTGAGTTCATGAGTAAACTTTATCTTCGAGAAATTTCGGATTCCGGGTACGTGGGCCCAAGGGCATTTTTTTGTCAACTTTTCGTTCGGGGTTAGTAATTGTTACAAATTGGGTTGTAAAGTTGATTGAGCATATATTCATGGATTTGTATAATCATTGGCTAGTTTTGGAGCATTGTGCATTGGTGCAAGTCTTCGGAGGAATGTAGAATGACGGTTATGAGTCTTTGGAGCGAGGTGAGTCTCCATTCTAACCTTGTAAGAGGGAATTGTCCCCATAGGTGAGTTAATTGGTTATGTGCTCCTATTTGTGGGGGCTACGTACGCACGAGGTGACGAGAATCCATGCATAGCTACTATTATACTATTGTTCGGGTAGTCTAAGACCCAAAAGCATGCTATACTTGGAATATTTATAATGTTATGGACAGTTGAATTGCTTAAACCACATCAAAATAGTAAATGAATTTTCAACAAGATCTAAACCTCATTTTCTTAATTTGTTAAAAGAGAATTTGTTTTTCCTTGAATAATGGCCCCATGTTGGCTTTTTGACTGAATGTCTCTACGTGTTTATTTTGGAAAGAGTCGAACGCCTAGGCATATTAAATATATGCATCTATAGGCACGTCGTCGACCCCCGGCAAGTGCATATTTCTTTTCTGTTGGAGCGAGCCATCACCTCGGCATGATTTATATATCGTTGCCTGAGAATTTTATACGTTGATGCTGCCTTCCATGGCTTGATATAAATTGATAAAATAAAGAAAAGTAAACCTTGAAAATCCTTTATTGTTTGTTGAAGGTGTATTGCATGTTCCCCAGCTTTGTGAGTTAGAACCGATATATAAAATTCCTGATTTCCTCACATATTTAGTATATTATTATTAGACCACTAGTAAGTGTCAAAGTTGATCATCTCGTCTCTACTTCATCGAGATTAGGCAGGATACTCATTGAGTACACGTTGTTTACGTACTCATACTACACTTCTATGCATTTTTGTTGCACAGATATATGCATCTCTAGCAGCCTACTGGGCGTAGCAGCACGGAAGATTTTGGAACTAGGTGAGCTGCCTTATTCGAGGCGACCTACAGCTATTGTAGTTCCTTTTAGCATTTTTATATTTATTCCCTGTCCAATTTATTTCGGACAGATGCTGTATTTTAATTTCCTTATCAATAGATGCTCATGCACTTGTGGTACCGAGTTCTAGGATAGTTTTCGAAAGATGTGTACTAATAGTTATTACTTAATTTGAATTGAAGTAGAGATTTTTTTAATTATGAAAAATGGAAGGAAAAATCCTCGATTTTTAAAGGTAATTAAAATAGAATTTAATTAATTTTTAGTTGGCTTGCGTGACAGCGGTGTCCGGCGCCACCATGACCCTTAGTGGATTTTGGATCATGACAACATGGTATCAGAGCTCTAAGTTCCTAGGGTCTCACGAGTCATGAGCAAGTCTAGTAGAGTCTCATACATCGGTACGGAGACGTCTGTTCTTATCCTCGGGAGGCTGCAGGACTGTTAGGAGTACTTCCCTTCTTGATCCTTTATCGTGCGATTTGATTCCTGTGAGGCTTATGCCTTTGTTTCTTTCTTACTCAATCTTATGCGACGCGAAGCGCTTGTTATAAATCAAGAATTGAAGAATTGTAATGGCACTATGAATATGGTGCGGGATGTTTCTCCCGATATAGTTGATTGGACTATTATCGTCGCCTTGTTGAAGGGTATTTTATTGTTTCAAGATCAGTAGCGGTACTTCTAAGATCCTTGAGGCTAGGCATAGGTTGCCACGATGCTTATGAGCGATTATTCCGCATTGCTGTTATGATGGTAGATGTTTGCCCACGTGTCGGGGAAGTGAATGATTTGAAGGGAGGTTTACTCATTGTGTAATCAATGGATTCAGTATTTTATTCCCGTCAAGGGAAAGGCAATCGGACTAAGGATGGTTGGATGTGGGCTGGTGGAAGAGACTTGGTAATTGAAAGTGTGGTGGAGTTATCCTCTATATTGGGGTGTTGTTGTCCTAATTGGACGTACTAAGTTTGTTGATGTTATAATCTGCTACAATTTGCCTTTATGGCAGGATATTGTGAAATAGTTGTGGAGATATGATTGTCAGATATCGCATGGTGCGGTTGTTTAGGATTAAATCAGTATTTCAAATGTTGACGGTTCGAGAAAGATGACCTTCGGAAAAGTTTAAAGTTAGTAACAAATTGTGGATTCAAGCTCCAGGAAGATATATTTTATTAAGGCAACAACGGAGCAACAAAAGATGAGAAAACATGTGGGAAGTGTCAGGTGGAGTTTCGAACTTCTAAAGGGCCAGGTATAAGAAGCGTAGGTCGAGCATCTGATTAAAAGAGCGAGTTTGCCCAAAGTGGGAGAGCAGCAGAGCTGTATAGGGCTTGGTAATAGGATGACTATGCACCTTAAGGAGAGTTTGGAACGATATGAGAATACTGGTGCTTGGTTATTGGGGTCTATAGGCCTAATTTGAAGTAGGGATTCTTGTGCGGCCGGAGAATTAGTATAACGGAAAGGAACCGCTTAAATGAAGAAGGATGCAGCATAAATTTGAATTTGGAAGGATGTTGTCGCACATTTAAATGATGTCTACGAGGGGTAAATGGAACTGTGCAACTGGAGAGTGAGCTCAGACTCAGGGAGGGTCATTGATGACGTAGTAAAGTCAGAGCGGGTGGCTCTCAACAACGGTCATGGTAAATTCAAGAGATGAGGTGTGATGCCTAATGATTTCGAGCGTATAATTACGGGTAAAAGAATCAAGCTTGTTAGCAGCATATGAGAAGAGGCACAGAATGATCTGTGATAAGGCTTGCAGTATGGCATTTGGGAGGTACGGAATAATTCGTGGGATTTGAGACGGCATAGTCTCGTGATTCAAGGTCACTCGAAATAAGTGCAGATGGAGTATGCTATGTATTGAATGTAATTGGTATTATTTCTAAGACAATCAAGGATAAATTGGAAGAAGATTGATTGGTTAGCCATAATTTAGTTGGCATATTGGCGGTAGAGATCAGCTCTTTCAGCGTGATTAAGTTATGCAAGTGATTTGTGGCGGTGCGTACGAGGCTTGTCAGCCGCCGTAATTGATATTATTCTGAAGCATTCTACTGTTATGGCTTGTTATGTGGAAGCAGATTCCGAAAGTGCTATAGTGGCTTAGACCACTACTTAGATTTTTGCATGTTCTACGGTTATGAGTATTCGCCTGTGTGTTGTTGTGATTCTGCTAAATTGGGTTCAGTGATAAGCTTTGATGTGATAAAGTATTAATCTATTAGCAATTCTGGAATTATGAAGAAGAATCGTGTCTCACTGTTCATGGGCATGTCGAGAGCAGTGAGTAATATAAAATTTCAAACAAGAATCAAAGTTGCAATTCGGTGTGGACAAAGATGTCACAAGTTCGGATGAACAGGAAGGGAGTTTCGGTGTTTAAAGTAAGTTGGAATTGTCTTCCTAGTAGAAACGATTAAAAATCATTACAAACCTCTGTTGTTTCTTTTCCATTACAATTGCTGGTCTTAGTCTTCTCCATATACTCAGTGTTTGACATGGAAAGTTGTATTATCAGTGAATATGGATTCAAACAGAGAAAGAAAAGTTCATACTATTGTAGTTCAATATCTTCCTTTTACTGCTGAGCATCTGTTTTGCAAGCGTTTCATGAAGTTTCTTTATTCAAGTCTGAATTTTATAATCTTAACATTTAATTTATTCCTAATGAGGCAAAGAGCAGGAGACCACGCCATGGCTAGAAAAAACCTATTGCAAGTGACAGAGAAGCCTCAAATCACAGCCAACTCATATACGGATTCCATTGTCTCTATTCCCAAATAACTTCATACCCAGATAAGTAAATTAATATCAGCACTGCCTCAATCGTTGAGACCAATTTCAAACATGTATAAAATCAAACAAAAAACTACCCAAAAGCTCAAGATGTCCATATTTTATTTATTTTTCCATTGGGCTATCTCATCCATGTTTTATCATAGTGATCTCTACTCCAATTGGAGTAACTTGAAGTCTTTTTCACAGGACCAAAAGGTAGGTACCACACAAGAGAGTTGAAACAATAACTTACTTGCGTAAGACATAAATAAGTATATAATAATCTATGTATAATGCACCCTAGAGGAAAGATTTCTAAGAAAAAAATTCACATTTTGTGAAATAGTAGAATGACGAAGTACTTAACTGGAGAAGAAAAATAGATCAAAGAAATCAAACTATAAGGGAATGTCTCTCCATCTTTTTTATAGGAAAAGTAAGTCAAACTCACCATAGTGTCTTCAAGAAGGATGATCGACCAACTATCTACAATGAAGTTAATGACCATCGATTTTGATATATTGAAATTCTCCATACGGATATTCTTACAAGCTGGTTAATGACCGTGACCGTTAAGACTCCAACACACTACGACCATCCCGACTTTTACTTCTTTCTTTTTTTAAAAATGTGCTTCGTATCGGCTTTGCATAATCGAGACATATTAACTAATGAAAGGAGGGAGTTTAACACCAACCCCAGCAATCTTTTCTTTTCTTTATTTTCTTCTTTTCCTTCTTAAATATGCAATGCAAATGCTTCCTTGGGAAACCTGTTTACATCCTGGACAATCGTGATGCATCCCATTTGAAAGTTGGTCATTCCATAAACCTTTGCTATTATAAGTCTTCTTTTCTGTAGTATTTGACAAAAAAATTTATGACAGGATTCATCAGCATATTAACATCTTTAAGTGAAATTCACAGTTTGTCACTTTAATTTTTTAGTCTTCTCATCCCATTTTCATGACAAAGTTTGATCTCTTTATTTTAAGAATATTACTGGCAAATTAAAATTAGTGATAGCTATTGCACGTGCAACGGGCTGTCCTTTTTTTACTTCAATTGAAACTTGCTCGATTTACAACTGGTTGGAGGAAGGGGAAGGGAAATATGCTTGAGATAAAGCATACGAAGACTGGTTGTGCGGGAGGGCGCAACTCGAAACACACAATTATATACAAAGTGAAGAAGGGTAAATTACACAAATAATGCAAATAGATAAATATGGATCATTTGTGTCAAGACTATTGACTTTGGTACTAAAAGATGGACAAAATTTTAGATTATTATCTAATTTAGAGTCTTTACCTCAAAACTAAAACAGGAATGTTATTTTGGATTATCGTTTTGAGCAATGAAAGAATATTAATATTTCTATCTGTTTCACCGTAATTTAGCACACTACCATATAACTAACAATTCATTAGTTATAATTTGCATGTTCGACCATGATTTCAACTTTCTAAAATGGCAGTACATCATAAATGTAAATTAGTTACTATGCATGTTATGGTTCAAAGTGGACTTGATATTTTGCAGACTTACATGTTGTATCGACCAGCTATAAGGCAAGTTGGCCCTAATTGCATAAAAGACGCTTTCTGAACCTCCGGAAGGTTTAAATTGAAGCGCCTTTCATAGATCAATACCACTTTATAATACTTGTACTCATCTTAGAACCCTACAAAGGAGAAAAGACTATTAAGTTCCAACATAATAATATATCTAAAAAGTTGA
>MU788096.1:166887-182874 GCA_026770625.1 Nicotiana glauca | reverse complement strand
AAATATTGTAGCCAAAAGTTATTTATTTTGATTTCGGAATTCTTTTACTTGGGGTAAAAATCACGTGCTCACACTAAGCAAGCCTCCGAGCCACATATGGAAAGGTCTCAATGACCAAAATAGCGTACGAAGCACTACCCACATTCGGGAAATCGAAGGCGCTTAAGGGTCAATTAAAGCTCGAATCGCAAAGCGATACGAACACTGGACTCACAATAAGCACAAAACTACAGTATGCCTAAGGGCACGACATAAATGCCATGAGTGGAAATAACTTACATTGAAATGTTAAGTTGAAACCTTCTCTCAAGACCCTCCCTAATCGTCCTAAGGTTGAGTGTAACATGATAAAATGGCGTTTGACTTCGAATTAAATGAAGACCACTGCCCAGCGATTTCCGCTTCTGCGGTTAGGGGACCGCATCTGCGAAAGAGGGGTCGCATTTGCGAAACTGGGCAAAAGGGGCTGGACCGCTTCTGCGGTCTGAGGCCCACATCTGTGAATCCGCTTAAGTGGACATTGAGCCGCTTCTGTGGCGTGGGCCTAAAGTGACTGGACTGCATCTGCGGTCTAGGGGTCCCTTAAGCGGAACCACTTCTGCAGTTTCTGGGCCACTTCTGCAGTTTCCCTTGGCCTGGCCCTTGACCGCTTCTGCAATGGGTCGACCACGTCTGCGGTCCCGCTTCTGCGGTCCAAGAACCGCAGATGCGGTTATGACAGAAGCACCAACTTTCAGTTTTTTTCTTTAATTTCTGTATTTCGCTCGAACCTCGCTCGTTTGACCTTCGAGGCTCTCGAGCCTCGCCAAAACATACCGAAAAGTCTAAAATCACGAGGCAAACCAACTTGAACACTCGGACCACCCAAATCAACGCTAAATCTTGAAATCACCCCCTAAAACCAAATGAATCAAACTATTGAACTTCAAGTTCTTAATTATCCTCTAACGGGTTAAAACGCCCTTAGACTACTCGGATTGGAACCAAATTTTATGGGAAAGTCTTAAACAACATTACGGACCTGTACCAAGCTTTGGAACCAAAATCCGAGCCCGATACCTATGGAATCAATGATTACTTATTTTCTTTAATTCCTTTAAACCTCAATTTAACAATTTCATAGAAAAATACATTACTCGGGCTAGGGACCTCGGAATTCCAGACATACGCCCAGGTCCCGTATTTTCCCTCGGACCCTCCGAAATTATCAAATCACGAATCCGGGTCCGTTTTCCCAAAAAGTTTACCGAAGTCAAACTTGGTCTTTTAAAAAGATCTTAAAGAAGCAAATGTACATATTTTTACTCAAAACTCTTCCAACTCCCGAACTAACCGCTATAAATTCGCTAAAGCAAGAGTAGCAAGTTTTATTTAAGGGAACGAGGTTCAAAAATGAAAAATGACCATTCGGGTCGTTACATTCTCCACCTCTTAAACAAACGTTCGTCCTCGAACGAGCATAGAAAAGTACCTGGACTGCTGAATAAGTAGGGATATCTGCTCCGCATGTCCTCCTTGGAATCCTAGGTCGCCTCCTCGAGCAGTTGGCCCCTCCACTGTACCCTCACCGCAGAAATCCTCTTGGATCTTAACTGGCGATCCTGTCTATCAATGATGGCAACTGACTCCTCCTCATAGCCCAAACTCGCATCTAACTGGATAGTACTGAAGTCCAACACATGGGATAGGTCGGCATGGTACTTTCGAAGCATCAAAACATGGAAAACGGGATGAACTGTAGATAAACTGGGGGGTAAAGCAAGCTCATAGGCAACCTGCCCAACTCGCCTCAACACCTCAAAGGGTCCAATAAACCTTGGGCTCAACTTTCCCTTCTTCCCGAACCTCATAATGCCCTTCATGGGTGAGACTTTCAAGAGAACCTTCTCATCAATCATGAATGATACATCACGTGGCTTCTGATCCGCGTAACTCTTCTGTCTGGACTGAGCTGTGCGGAGCCACTCCTGAATCAACTTTACCTTATTGAAGGCATATTGCACCAGATCTGTACCAAGTAACTAAGCCTCACCAGGCTCAAACCACCCGATAGGAGAACGAAAACATCGACCATATAAAGCCTCATACGGGGCCATCTCTATGCTTGAGTGATAGTTGTTGTTGTATGCAAACTCTACCAAAGTCAATCACACATGCTCTAAGCATATCCTCTAAAATATAAAGTGTCCGCATCGACTGCCCGTCGATCTGAGGATGGAATGCTGTGCTAAGCTCTACACGGGTCCCCAACTTACTCTAAATGGCTCTCCAGAAATGGGAGGTGAACTGAGGGCCTCTATCTAATATGATGGAAACCGGCACACCGTGCAACCTAACTATCTCCCGAATATAAATCTGAGCATATCTCTCCACTGTATAAGTAGTCGCCACTGGAATAAAGTGAGCCGACTTGGTCAACCTGTCCATAATGACCCACACTGAATCAACCTTCCACAAAGTCTACGACAACCCAACTACGAAATCCATGGTGATGCGCTCCCACTTCCACTTAGGAATAGGCATATGCTGAAATAGGCCACCCGGCCTCTGGTGCTTATACTTGACATGCTGGCAATTAAAACATCTAGCTACATACTCCACGATGTCCTTCTTCATTCTCCGCCACCAATAATGCTGCCTCAAGTCATGATACATCTTCGTGGCGCCCGGATGAATGGAATACCTCGAACTGTTTGCCTATTCTAGAATCCTCTTCCTTAGACCATAAATATTAGGAACACATAGACAGCCTTGAAGCCGCAACACACCATCCTCCCCAATAGAAACCTCCTTGGCACCCCCATGAAGTACTGTCTCTCTGAGAACCACCAAATGTGGATCATCGAACTGCCGGGACTTGATCTCTCCCACTAACGAAGACTGAGCGACCACACATTCTAGAACTTCGTTGGGCTCTGAAATGTCCAACCTCACAAGTCTGTTAGCCAAGGACTGAATGTCCAAGGATAGGGGCCTCTCCTCTGCTGGAATGAATGCTAGGCTACCCATACTCTCCGCCTTTCTCCTTAAGGCATCCGCGACCACATTTGTCTTGCCCGGATGGTAAAGAATGGTAATATCATAATCCTTTAGTAACTCAAGCCACCTGCGTTGCCTCAAATTAAGATCCCTCTTCTTGAATAGATGCTGCAACCTGCGATGATCGGTGTAAACCTCACATGACACCCCATACAAATAATGCCTCCATATCTTAAGAGCATGAACAATCGCTTCCAATTCTAGGTCGTGCATAGGGTAATTCTTCTCACGAAGCTTTAGCTGACGCGAGGCATATGCAATAACTCGCCCCTTTTGCATCAATACAAATCCCAAGCCAACGCGTGAAGCATTGTAATATACTATATACATCCCTGATCCGGATGGCAACACAAGAACCGGTTCCGTAGTCAAAGCCGTCTTGAGCATCTGGAATCACTCCTCACAATTGTCGAACCAACAAAATGGGGCACCCTTCTGGGTCATTCTGGTCAAAGGTGATGCAATGGATAAAAAGCCCTGCACAAAATCGCTGATAATAACCTGCTAATCCTAGGAAACTCCTGATCTAGGTCACTAAAGTAGGATGTGGCCAACTCTGAACTGCCTCAATCTTCTTGGGATCTACCTTAATACCCCCTCCTGACACAACATGCCCAAGAATGCCACTGACTCATGCCAAAACTCACACTTGGAGAACTTAGCATATAGCTTATGTTCTCGCAAGGTCTGGAGCACTACTCTCAAATGGTGCTCATGCTCCCCCAGGCTGTGTGAGTATATCAAGATGTCGTCAACGAAAAAGATAACAAAGGAATCAATATAAGGCCTGAATACCCAGCTCATCAGATCCATAAATGATGCTGGGGCATTAGTCCAACCGAAGTACATCACCAGAAACTCATAGTGGCCATATTTAGTCCTGAATGCAGTCTTTGGAACATCTGAGTCCCGAATCTTCAGCTGATGATACCCTGACTTCAGGTCAATCTTAGAGAACACTTTATCTCCCTGTAACTGGTCTAACAAATCATCAATACAAGGAAATGGGTACTTTTTCTTGATGGCAACCTTGTTCAACTGGCGGTAATCAATGCACATTTGCATGGTCCCATCCTTCTTCTTTACAAATAGCACTGGTGTGCCCCAAGGTTATACACTAGGCCTAACAAACCCATTTGCTAAAAACTCCTCTAGCTGCTCCTTCAACTCCTTAGGAGCCATATGGGCTGATTGCCTAGAGCCAAGTCAATACAGAATTCAATATCATGATCCGGAGGCATGCCTGGAAGATCAGAAGGAAAAACATCAGCGAACTCTCGGACTACTGACACCGAATCAATCATCGGAGACTCTGCGGTGACATCTCGAACATAAGCTAGATAGGCCAAACACCCCTTCTCGACCATGTGTCGAGCCTTCAGGAAAGAAATAACCCTGCTAGACATATCAACTATGGAACCCTTCCACCCCAATCTTGGCGATCCTGGTATCACTAGTGAAACAGTCTTGGCATGGCAATCAAGGACGACGTGATATGGAGATAACCAATCAATGCCCAGGATGACCTCAAAATCAATCATATCAAGTAACAGAAGATCTTCTCTAGTCTTGAAACCATAGAAAGCGACCACACAGGACCAGTAGATCCGATCCACAACCACAGAATCACACACAGGGGTAGACACATGAACAGGAGTGCCCAAAGGCTCAGGAGAAATAACCAGGAAACGAGCAAACAGAGGTGATACATATGAGTAGGTAGACCCTGTATCAAATAGTACCAAAGCATCTCTACCACTGACGGAAATAATACCTGTGATGACGGCATCTGAGGCCAATGCATCTGGCCTGGCCGGAAGAGCATAGAATCTAGTTGGGGAACCGGCTGTCTGGCCTCCACCTAACTGGGGAGTACCTGGCTGACCTCTCCCTGTCTGGCCTCCACTTCTAGGACGGCCTCTACCCGTCTGCCCTCCACCTCTAGGTAGCTAGGCAGCTAGTGCTGAAATCATGGGCTGTTGACCCTGCTGCACTGCCTTGCCCCAAAGTCTGGGGCATTATCTCCGCACTCAAAAAAACAATGCGGGGCAGCGACCTGCTGCCCTGATAGCTGACTCTGATAACCCGTAGACCCGCAGGAAGAAGCGTGGACAGCCGGTAGATGACATGAACTCTCCGGCATGGTACTGGAATAAGAAGTAGAACGACCATAGGGACTTGAATACCCACTGGAGGAACCCTAAATAGCTGGCAGGCGGTAGAAAGTCTCTGGCATAGCGGTGAGATAGGGGCGTGCTGGAGCACCCCAGGTAGGAGGTGGTGCTAAAACTGGTGGCCTACTAGGCTGGCCCCTCCCATAGATCTCATAAGGAACACCGTACAAATAATGATGTCAGATCTTCAAGGCATGAAAAATAGCAGCTAACTAGAGATCATGGACATAATAATTCTTCGCACGTACCTTCAACTGTCTGGACGCGTAGGCAACCATCCTACTATCCAGCATCAGCATCACTCCAAGGCCAATCCTCGAGGCATCACAATAGACAGTATAACACCGCGAACATGTAGGTAATATCAAAATTGGGGCTGTAGTCAAAGTTGTCTTAAGTTTCTGGAAGCTCGCCTCATAGTCATCCGTCCACTGGACCGAAGCACCCTTTTGGGTCCGCCTGGTCATAGGTATTTCAATGGATGAAAACCCCTCAACAAATCGATGGTAGTAGCCAGACAAGCCAAGAAAACTGCGGATCTTTGAAGCTGAGGCTGGTCTGGGCCAACTCTGCACTACTTCCACTTTCTTCGGATCCACCTTTGTCCCCTCACTCGATGCCACATGGCCCATGAATGCCACAAAATACAATCAAAACTTATATTTTGAGAACTTTGAATATAACTTCTTTTCTCTCAAAGTCTGAAGCATTATCCTCATGTGTCGCTCATGATTTTCCTAACTCTGAGATTATACCAGAATATCATCAATAAAGACAATGACGAACGAGTCAGGATATGGCCGAAACACAGTGTGTATCAAATACATAAAGGCTACTGGGGCATTGGTCAGCCGAAATGACATAACAAGGAACTCGTAATGACCATACCGAGTCTTGAAAGCAGTTTTCGGGATATCTGGCTCCTGAATCTTTAACTGATGGTAACTTGAATGCATGTCAATCTTATAAAAAACACGTGCACCCTATAACTAGTCAAATAAATCATCAATATGAGGTAATGAATACTGGTTCTTTATTGTAACTTTGTTCAGCTGACAATTGTCAATGGACATACGCATAATGTGAGACCCCGTAAAATTTTTGTAATCAAAACCTAGTAACTTGTGGCGTCGACTCCGAACATGTGTTAGGAATGTGTAAACTAAGCTTTTAAAAATCAAAAGAATCAAGTTTCCAGAGATTGTCATTTGTGCGGTCCAGAATGCGGTCGCAAATCAGCTATGCGGACCGCATTCCTGCCGCATAGTGAATTAGTAGATTGGTCAAAATTGATGTTGAAAATGCGGTCCATTATGCGACCGCATAATCAATATGCGGACCACATAATCGTCGCATAAAATCTTCAAGGATTTGTAGAGGTCAATTCTGCAGTGCAAAATACGACCGCATAACAGGAATGCAGACCGCATTCCTATCACAGACCGGAACAGACCTTCAGAGTTTTGAGGGCATTTCTACAGTCCACTCTACGGACCGCATTTCAGTTTTGCGATCGCAGAATGCGACTGCAAATCTTGCCGGGCTTCTATTTTTCCCAATTTTAAAACCCCCTTTTTATAAAACACCCCAACCCCCCTCATTTTAATGACATTCTGATCAAATTAAGAGAGAGGAAGAGAGGGTCTTGAGAGACAAAACTCATCTTCTCCAAAAAATCCTGTTCTTCAAAGCTATCCGGGCCGGGGAAATTCAAGCTTATCTTCATACTCCTTTCCCTACAGGTAAAATCCCTAACTTTTCCCATTGAAATTCTATTTTAAATTAAGGGGGGGAGTCTCATGCGTAGGTTTTTGAAAATAATGGTCGAACTCATTCATGCATGCCTTTCTATAACCTAAAACCTAGTGAGAGTAATGGGGTGGGAGCAAAGACTTGTGCAAAGAAAGGGTTAATGGCCTAAATATGTTCGGGTAGTGATTGTGAACCTTGAATTCTAAGCTATGTGTATTAATTTGTGCACTATATTGACGTTGCTAGATTTCGGTGAATTTGAAGTAAGAATTAAAAAGGAATTCGGCTCCAGGTATGTATGGCTAACTTTAACCTTTGTAAAATCGCCATGTTTGGTGTCCAAATACTTGGTATGCGATATTTTCATGAATTAGTTGTGAAGTTAACCTCTCGTGAGCAGTATGTGTTTGCTTGTGTACACCAATTGTGAATTCTTGTAAGTATTTTGCCTTGTGTGTTGTGTAGTAAGAATTGTGGAATAATTGATAGAAGAAAATCGTAACTGGTGAAACGGAAATAACTGTGGTAACATCTCTTGTGGTTGGTCGTGTAAAACTGTTGTTGTGATCTAAATGGTATAATGGGCTATTGGTAAGATAAAAATGGCATGGATAGTCATATGAACCCTTTGGCAAGTTGTGATTGTTGTTGTTATTGGAATTTCTTGTTGTTGCTCTTAGAACCTGTTGATGTATCTTTGTAAATTGTCATTGTTGTGGTGTTGTTTGTGGACTGTGATTGCTCGGTGGGATCGGGTTGCACGCCGCAACACGAAGTAATAAGGTGTGGGTTGTGGTGATAAGGGTGGCCGAGGTAATAAGGGTGGCCGAGGTAATAAGGGTGGAAAGTGATCGATATCACTATTGAAATGAAATATGAAAACATTGTGTTATTGAAAATGTGGAAGTGATGATGGGGACAAGAGAGTTTGTTAACTTGTTTGCCTTTGATTGTTTTCCTTGATTGTATTCAATTGTTATTTCTCTCAATTGTTTATTACTTGTGTATGGCTTGAGGTTACTCAGGGTAAGGTTTGTTATACATACCACTACAATTCAAGTGTGCTGACGTCCTTTTTGCCGGGGATGATACATTCGTGTTATGATTGTAGGTGGATCTGCAGCAGGTACTCCAGCCCATCATTCATAGCTCTCCCTCCGCCTTCCATCAGTTTTTGGGTGAGCCCCATTCCCCTCGGGTCCCTACGTGGCTTAGGCCGCTTGTTTCCGTAGTTTTCAAAGCTATCCGGGCCGGGGAAATTCAAGCTTATCTTCATACCCCTTTCCCTACAGGTAAAATCCCTAACCTTTCCCATTGAAATTCTATTTTAAATAAAGGGGGGGAGTCTTATGCGTAGGTTTTTGAAAATAATGGTCGAACTCATTCATGCATGCCTTTCTATAACCTAAAACCTAGTGAGAGTAATGGGGTGCAAGCAAAGACTTGTGCAAAGAAAGGGTTAATGGCCTAAATATGTTCGGGTAGTGATTGTGAACCTTGAATTCTAAGCTATGTGTATTAATTTGTGCACTATATTAACATTGATAGATTTCGGTGAATTTGAAGTAAGAATTAAAAAGGAATTCGGCTCCAAGTATGTATGGCTAACTTTAACCTTTGTAAAATTGCCATGTTTGGTGTCCAAATACTTGGTATGCGATATTTTCATGAATTAGTCATGAAGTTAACCTCTCGTGAGTAGTATGTGTTTGCTTGTGTACACTAATTATGAATCCTTGTAAGTATTTTGCCTTGTGTGTTGTGTAGTAAGAATTGTGGAATAATTGATAGAAGAAAATCGTAACTGGTGAAACGGAAATAACTGTGGTAACATCTCTTGTGGTTGGCCGTGTAAAACTGTTGTTGTGATCTAAATGGTATAATGGGCTATTGGTAAGATAAAAATGGCATGGATAGTCATATGAACCCTTTGGCAAGTTGTGATTGTTGTTGTTATTGGAATTTGTTGTTGTTGCTCTTAGAACCTGTTGTTGTATCTTTGTAAATTCTCATTGTTGTGGTGTTGTTTGTGGACTGTGATTGCTCGGTGGGATCGGGTTGCGCGCCGCAACACGAAGTAATAAGGTGTGGGTTGTGGTGATAAGGGTGGTTGAGGTTATAAGGGTGGAAAGTGATCGATATCACTATTGAAATGAAATATGAAAACATTGTGAAATTGAAAATGTGGAAGTGATGATGGGGACAGGAGAGTTTGTTAACTTGTTTGCCTTTGATTGTTTTCCTTGATTGTATTCAATTGTTGTTTCTATAAATTGTTTATTACTTGTGTATGGCTTGAGGTTAATCAGGGTAAGGTTTGTTATACATACCAGTACAATTCAAGTATACTAACGTCCCTTTTGCCGGGGACGTTACATTCGTGTTATGATTGTAGGTGGATCTGCAGCAAGTACTCCAGCCCACCGTTCGTAGCTCTCCCTTCGCCTTCCATCAGCTTTTTGGTGAGCCCCATTCCCCTCGGGGCCCGACGTGGCTTAGGCCTCTTGTTTCCGTAGTTTTCTTTTGCTGTTGTGTAAGGTATAGTCGGAGCCTTGTTACCGGCAAATACTGTATTATCCTGTTGTACTTCTAGAGGCTCCGTAGATAGTGGATGTGGGTAAAAGCTTATGTATATCACCGTTGCTTTTGTTGAGAAATGAATTAATAACTTCACTAAATACCATGTATGTATATTTTCAAAAGGTGTTTTAAGTTAATTATATGGCGAGTTCTTGCAAATAATGAGTAAGGAAAACATGGGGTAACGCGTGGGGTAGGAAAGGCACCCAGGTCCGCTTGGCTAGGGCTTCCCGGTCGGGCACCGATCATGTCCCTCGAACTTGGGGCGTGACAAACTTGGTATCAGAACCTATGGTTTGGAAGGGTCCTAGGATGTCTCGGGGCCGTGTCTAGTAGAGCCCCACTTATCGGTGTGAAGTCGACCACATCTATAAGTGGGGGGCTGCATGGACATTTAGGAAATTTCCCACTTCTTTGTTATTCCGTGTCATGCGGTGAAGTGAAATGTGG
Source organism: Nicotiana glauca (assembly GCA_026770625.1). Lineage (NCBI taxonomy): Eukaryota > Viridiplantae > Streptophyta > Magnoliopsida > Solanales > Solanaceae > Nicotiana > Nicotiana glauca. Next base: position 172,879 of record MU788096.1, on the reverse strand, counting down.
AAGTATCTATATCTAACTCGTACTTTGTTCCGAACGTTTCAGCATGGCTCCTAAGAAGAGAGCTAGACTCGGCCTTGGGGCCAATGGCACCACGAGTGAGGCCGTGAATCATGTACCTGATGTCGTGGGTGAGAGTGACTCCCCGGTATTGACCCTACCTGGCCCGTCTGTCCCAGGCCAGCATGTTCCTGATCTTGCAGCGTCAGAGGGTGCCACCATCCCTCCCGCCGATATTCCTGATTCTGGCACCATCCCAGCTCCTGGTCCCGATGCTTCTGATGTGGATCAGGAGCCATCCGTATGTTGACCCAGATAGTGGCCGCTCAAGCCCAGAGATCTCAGGATGTCCCTACATCCTCTAGCGGACAGGGAGATTTTGCCAGTTCCAGAGTTAACCAGTTTTTGCGGCTAGCCCCTCCAGAATTCTCAGGCACAAATCTAGGGGCCGATCCGCAGGAGTTCCTTGATGAAATATATAAGACCCTCCGAGTGATGAAAAATTCAGAGACAGAGGGAGTTGAGTTGGCATCGGACAAGTTGAAGGGAGCGGCGTATTCATGGTTCGAGATGTGGGAGGACTCCCGCTGGGAGGGAGGACCTCTGGCCCGATGGGAGGAGTTTGTAGATGCATTTATGGATCAGTTTTTGCCTGCTGAGACAATAGCAGCCCGTCCCACTGAATTTGAGACCCTCATGTAGGGTAGCATGAGTGTTTGGGAGTACCACATGGAGTTTGTGAGATTGTCCAAGTATGCTCCACAGTTAGTGTCGACCATGGCAGCTAGAGTTCGGCAGTTTGTTCAGGGCCTTAGTCCCTTAGTAGTGAATGAGGCTGCTACAGTGTCTTTACACTCGGACATGAACTATGGAAAGATTGTGGGATTCGCTCAGGCCACGGAGTCTAGGAAATTGAAGATCCGGGCGGAAAGGGAGAATAGCAACAGGGCCCGGTCAGCGGGCCACTCAGGGAGATCAGCTTAGGGGAGAGGGTCTTTAGGGCCGTCCCAGTCATATGCTCAGTCCTCAGCGAGTGCACCACCATCTCTGCACAGTTACTTGTAGAGCAGCCACATGAGACCAGTTTCAGACAGTAGGAGGCCCCATCAGTCTGGTCGTTCAGGAGGGAGACCACAGCAGCAGGGGAGGGCTCAATACCCCAAGTGTGGGAGATTTAATACAGAGACTTGCTACTTGGATATCCCGGTGTGTTTCAGATGCGGAGTGAGAGGCCACATTCAGCGAGACAGTCATGTGCCTAGTCAGGGCATGGGTAGGGGATTTGCTCAACCATCCGATTCTTCAGTCGCTACATCATCTGTACGTCCTCCAGCCTCGACAGGGCATGGTGCAGTTAGGGGAGGAGCTCGTGGTAGAGGTGGACCCAGCCAGTTCTATGCTTTGAGTGGTCGCTAGAGTACAGAGGCTTCTCCAGATGTGGTTACAGGTATCTTGTTTGTCCAGGCCATTGATTGTTATGCTCTTTCTTATGTCACCCCATTCATTGCTTCAAGCTTTGGGATAGAACCTGAACAGCTTCATGAGCCGTTCTCTGTATCGACTCCGGTTGGTGATTCTATCATTGCCGCGCGACTTTATAGGAATTGTGCTGTCACAGTGTGTGGTCGTATCACTACCGTCGATCTTGTCGAGCTTGGAATGGTAGATTTTGACGTTATTATGGGAATGGACTGGCTTTATGCATGTTTTACCAAACTTGACTGCCGAACGAGAGTCATGAGGCTCGAGTTCCCTAATGAGCCAGTTATTGAGTGGAAGGGAAATGGTGTGGTGCCGAAGGGCAGGTTTATTTCCAACCTTAAGGCTTCCAAGGTGATTAAGAAGGGGTGTATTTATCATCTGTTCCGGGTGGCGGACTCCACTTCAGAAGTGTCTACCCCCGAGTTCGTACCAGTTATGAATAAGTGTCTTGAAGTATTTCCGGACGAGCTTCCAAGGATTCCGCCAGATAGGGAGATTGATTTTGGGATTGATGTGTTACCTGATACGCATCCAATATCTATTCCACCATACAGAATGGCTCCAGCAGAGTTAAGGGAGTTAAAGAAGCAGCTAAAAGACTTGTTAGAAAAGGGGTTCATACGGCCGAGTGTGTCGCCATGAGGTGCTCCGGTTCTTTTTGTCAGGAAGAAAGATGGGTCGCTCCGGATGTGTATTCATTATCAGTGGCTCAACAAAGTCACAATCAAAAAAAAGTATCCCTTGCTCCTCGAATAGATGATTTGTTCGACCAATTGCAAGGTGCAAGATTCTTCTCCAAGATTGATCTACGGTCAGGATATCACCAATTGAAGATTAGGGAGCAGGATATTCCCAAGACCGCTTTCAGGACTCGCTATGGTCACATTTAATTCTTGGTCATATCTTTTGGGCTAACCAATGCCCTGGCAGCTTTTATGGATCTTATGAATCGGGTCTTCAAGCCATTTTTAGACTCCTTTGTGATTGTTTTCATTGACGACATCCTTGTTTATTTGCGGAGCCAGAAAGATCATGCCTGTCACCTCAGGGCAGTGTTGCAGACTCTTCATCAGTACCAATTGTATGCAAAATTTTCAAAATGTGAGTTTTGGTTGGAGTCCGTTGCCTTTTTGGGTCACGTCGTCTCAAGTGAAGGGATTCAGGTAGACCCCCAGAAAATTGTAGCAGCGAAAGATTGGCCTAGACCCACGACCCCGACGGAGATTCGTAGCTTCTTGGGTTTGGCAGGGTACTATCGGAGGTTTGTGGAGGGATTCTCTACCCTCGCCTCCCCATTGACTAAATTGACGCAGAAAGCGCTTAAGTTCCAATGGTCCGACGCTTGTGAGAAAAGTTTTCAAGAATTGAAGGCAAGGTTGACCTCGGCATCGGTATTGGCCTTGCCAGAAGGCACGGGGGGATTTGTGGTTTATTATGATGCCTCCAGGGTCGGTTCGGGGTTTGTATTGATGCAGCATGGGAAGGTTATAGTGTATGCTTCAAGGCAACTCAAGAATCACGAGAAAAATTACCCGATGCATGATTTGGAGCTTGCAGCAGTTGTTTTTGCCCTAAAAATATGGCGGCATTACCTTTATGGGGTCCATGTGGATGTATTTTCAGATCACAAGAGCCTCCAATACTTGATCAGGCAGAAAGAGTTGAATTTAAGGCAACGGCGGTGGTTAGAATTACTCAAGGATTTTGACATGGACATCTTGTACCATCTAGGGAAGGCGAACGTGGTGGCCGACGCTCTCAGTCGAAAATCCATGGGAAGTTTGGTGCATCTGGGAGTGGATCAGAGGCCCTTGGATTGGGAGGTTTATCAATTAGCCAATTTAGGGGTTCGTATTTCGGCATCAGACGAAGGGAGTGTTATGGTGCATAATGGAGCAGAGTCATCGCTTGTGACGGAAATCAAGGAGAAACAGTTTATTGATTTAGCATTGGCTCAGATGAAGGAAGCAGTTCTGAATAACAAGACTTCGGCATTCTCACTCAGTAGCGAAGATGGTGTTTTGCGGTGTGAAGGTAGGTTATGTGTTCCGGATGTGGATAAGCTTTAGGAGAGGGTAATGGCAGAGGCTCATAATTCCAGGTATTCAGTGCATCCGGGTTCTACAAAAATGTATCATGACCTCAAGGAGGTTTATTGGTGGAACGGTATGAAGAGGGGTGTGGCGAACTTTGTATCTAAGTGCCTGAATTGTCAGCAAGTGAAGGCCGAGCATCAGCGGCCCGGTGGGCTAACTCAGCTTATGGAAATATCGACGTGGAAATGGGAGATGATTAACATGGATTTTGTAGTGGGGTTACCTCGCACTCAGCGCAAATTCGACTCAATTTGGGTAATTGTGGATTGACATACCAAATCAGCTCACTTTTTGCCAGTCAAGTCCACCAACACGGCAAAGCAATATGCTAAGTTGTATATCAAGGAGGTATTAAGGCTCCATGGCACGCCACTTTCTATTATCTCGAATCGGGGGGCCCAGTTCTCGGCAAACTTTTGGAAGAAATTTCAGCAAGGTTTGGGTACTCGGGTGAATCTCAGCACAGCTTTTCATCCGCAAACTGACGGTCAGGCCGAGTGGACTATTCAGACGCTTGAAGATATGTTGCGAGCTTGTGTCTTGGATTTCAAGGGGAATTGTGATGGGCACTTGCCACTTATAGAATTTGCTTACAATAACAACTTTCATGCTAGCATCCAAATGGCCCCATTTGAGGCATTATAAGGACGAAGGTGTAGGTCTCCGATTGGGTGGTTCGAAGTTGGGGAAGTAGAACTGATAGGGCCAGACCTTGTGCACTAGGCTTTGGAGAAAGTTAAAATCATTCAAGAAAGGATGAAGACCACTTAAAGTTGCCAAAAATCTTATGCGGACGTTCGTCGGAGGGAATTGGAATTCCAAGTTGGTGATTGGGTGTTCCTAAGGGTATCCCCTATGAAGGGAATCATGTGCTTCGGGAAGAAATGTAAGTTGAGTCCTAGATATGTCGGGCCGTACCGAATTGTTCAAAGGATACGGCAGGTGGCCTATAGGTTGGAATTGCCTCGCGAGATGTTATTAGTGCACCCGGTGTTCCACGTGTCCATGTTGAAGAAAGTGGTTGGGGATCCATCCACCATCGTGCCAGTCGAGACTATCGAGGTTAATGAAGAGTTGTCGTATGAAGAGGTTTCGGTTGCCATTCTTGATAGACAAGTCCGTAAGTTGAGAAATAAGGAAGTCGCCTCAGTCAAGGTGTTGTGGCGAAGTCAACGAGTTGAGGAAGCCACGTGGGAAGCAGAGAAGGAAATGAAAGAGAAATATCCCATCTGTTTGATCAAGCCTAGAAGAAAATTAAGTGACCTTTCTATCTCTAAAACCACTATCATTATGTCCGGATTGGTTCCTTCCTAAATGCTAGTGAAGTTCCCTCTAGTTACGCAAGACTTATAGGCGTTGTGGTGATTTTAAGCCATGTGAACATCTCTTTGGTAAATGAAAATTTGACAACGACTCTTGTGTTAAGTAATAAACTAATATTAAGCGTAGGTTGGTAATGAGTTACTTGTGTGCATGTGATATGTTGAAGTGATGAAATTATATGAAACCTATTTGAATAACTGATTCTTAAGCAAAACGTATCAAGTGATCCAACGTGTGCAATTATTAAAGTAGGAAATTGTATAATAGTTGTAGGAATGGTTGTAATCCTGTTATGATGTTGGAATTTGTGTTTCGGGGGCCCTCTGTCAGGTAGAGATGTCCAGATTACAAAGGAAACTCTAGCGAAAGTTTTATAAAATAAGGGGGGATGGTAAAAAGTTACAAGAACTTGCGTAACTTGTTTTCAAAACCAACTGAGCCTTAGAATGCTGAAGGCTTAGGAATAAGTCCTCATTTGGGGACGAATGATTTTTAAGTGGGGGAGGATGTGAGACCCCGTAATATTTTTGAAATCAAAACATAGTAACTTGTGGTGTCGGCTCCGAACATGTGTTAGGAATGTGTATAATGCGGTCGCAGATCAGCTATACGGACCGCATTCCTGCCGCATAGTGAATCAGTAGATTGGTCAAAATTAATATGGAAAATGCGGTCCATTATGCGACCGCGTAATCAATATGCGGACCGCATAATCGTCACATAAAATCCTCAAGGATTTGTGGAGGTCAATTCTGCGATGCAAAATGCGACCGCATAATAGGAATGCGGACCGCATTCCTGTCGCAGACCGGAACATACCTTAAGAGTTTTGAGGGCATTTCTGCGGTCCACTCTGTGGACCGCATTTCAGTTTTGCGATCGCAGAATGCGACCGCAAATCTTGCCGGGCTTCTATTTTTCCCAATTTTAAAACCCCCTTTTTATAAAACACCCCAACCCCCCTCATTTTAATGACAATCTGATCAAATTAAGAGAGAGGAAGAGAGGGTCTTGAGAGACAAAACTCATCTTCTCCAAAAAATCCTGTTCTTCAAAGCTATCCGGGCCGGGGAAATTCAAGCTTATCTTCATAC
>MU788096.1:142560-163922 GCA_026770625.1 Nicotiana glauca | reverse complement strand
AGGTAATAAGGGTGGAAAGTGATCGATATCACTATTGAAATGAAATATGAAAACATTGTGTTATTGAAAATGTGGAAGTGATGATGGGGACAGGAGAGTTTGTTAACTTGTTTGCCTTTGATTGTTTTCCTTGATTGTATTCAATTGTTGTTTCTCTCAATTGTTTATTACTTGTGTATGGCTTGAGGTTACTCAGGGTAAGGTTTGTTATATATACCACTACAATTCAAGTGTGCTGACGTCCTTTTTGCCGGGGATGATACATTCGTGTTATGATTGTAGGTGGATCTGCAGCAGGTACTCCAGCCTATCGTTCGTAGCTCTCCCTCCGCCTTCCATCAGTTTTTGGGTGAGCCCCATTCCCCTCGGGTCCCTACGTGGCTTAGGCCGCTTGTTTCCGTAGTTTTCTTTTGCTGTTGTGTAAGGTATAGCCGAAGCCTTGTTACCGGCAAATACTGTATTATCCTGTTGTAATTCTAGAGGCTCTGTAGACAGTGGATGTGGGTAAAAGCTTATGTATATCCCCGTTGCTTTTGTTGAGAAACGAATTAATAACTTCACTAACTACCATGTATGTATATGTTGCAATAGGTGTTTTAAGTTAATTATATGGCGAGTTCTTGCAAATAATGAGTAAGGAAAACATGGGGTAACGCGTGGGTTAGGAAAGGCACCCAGGTCCGCTTGGCTGGGGCTTCCCGGTCGGGCGCCGGTCATGTCCCTCGAACTTGGGGCGTGACGCATAAAACCATCCCCTTTTTTCACAAACAAGATTGGAGCACCCCCAAGGTGATACACTAGGCTGAATAAAACCCTTATCAATCAAATCCTGTAACTGATCATTCAACTCCTTCAACTCAGGAGGAGCTATACCGTACGGAGAAATAGAAATAGGTTGAGTGCCTAGCAACAGATCAATGCCAAAATCAATATCTCGATCGGATGGCATGCCTATAAGATCAGTTGGAAGCACATAAGAGAAATCCCGTACCACTGGTACTGAATCAACTTTTGGGGTATCAATACTCACATCTCTCAATAAGCTAGATACGGACCACACCCCTTCTCAACCATTCGCGGAGCCTTAAGGAAAGAAATAACTCTACTATGAGTGTGATATAAAGTACCCCTCCACTCTACTCACGGTACACCGAGCATAGCCAGCGTCACGGTTTTGGCGTGACAATCAAGAATAGCATAATGGGGCAACAACTAGTCCATGCCAAAGATAACATCAAAATCTACCATACTGAGCAATAATAAATTGGCTCTGGTCTCAAAACCATTAAGAGAAAACAAACACGACCGATAAATGCGGTCCTCAATAAAAGAATTTCTCACAAGAGTAGAAACATAAATACGGTACTCATACAATCCCGAGATACACCCAAATGCGGGGCAAAATAAGAAGACACATAAGAATTATGGAATCTGTATCGAATAAAACTGATGCATCTCTATGATAAACCAGGACAATACCTGTGATGACAGAATCAGAGGCGACTGACAGTACAGGAAGGAAGGAAATAATATCTGACCTGGCCTCCCCCCTCTAAGGCAACCTCTACCTTCTCGACCTCCACCTCGAGCTGGCTGAGCAGTTGGGGTAACAACTGGTGCTGTGATCGTGGCCCGAGAACTCTACGGGGCACGTTATGACTGAGAAGTCTGTGGAGATGCACCCCTCTTAAGTCTGGGGCAATCCCTCACCATATTACGCATGTCACCACACTCAAAACAAGCTTTGGGAGGACGTAGAGGCTACGACTGGCCCAGTCTAGGTCTGCCAGCCTAACCACTAAAAGCACCCCGTGCAGGAGGCACACTAGACACTGGTGGTGCATAATAGGGCTCTTAAGGCCTAGAAGGAGCTGTAATACCACTGGCTGCTGGAAGAGTTGAATGAACGGGGCGGATCATATAACCCTTACCATAATGAACTGCAGTTGGGGTAGAGGCACCCGAATAATGGCCAGACTCTCGAGACCTCTTGGCCTCCCTCTCCTCTCTTTCCCGAGCATGCATACCCCCCACTCTTCTAGCAATGCTCACTACCTGAGAATGAGCCCCTCAATAAACCAGTGAACTCTCCCATGAACGGTAGAAACCAAGGCTGGTGCATGCCTAGCCAAGTCGGTGAAATGGACAGCATACTCCAAACTCTGCGCGCCATGCATCCGTGAGGCTTTCAGGGACAAACTCTCTCAAGAACATGTCTAAAAATTGAGTCCAAGTAAGGGAAGGTGCCTTGGCTGGACTGCCCAACTGAAAAATATGCCACCATTGATATGCTACTCCTCGAAGCTGGAAGGAGTAAAAGAAACCCATCTCGATCCTGATATACCCATAGTGTGGAGGATACAGTAGCACTCCTCCAGAAATCTCAGGGCATCATCTGATGCTAGACCATTGAATACATTAGGCTTGTACTTCTTGAACCTCTCAAGCCTCCGTTTCTCATCCTCTAAAGCTGCTGCCCCATCCTCGGGTTGAACTAGGGCTATAGGCGGTACCAGCATAACCTCTAGGATCTGATCAACTTGGACCCACTACTCAGGAGTGCGGGCGGCGGGAGTTTGTGCTCCTCCCCTAGCCTGGGATGTGGCTGCAGCAAGAGGAATCAACCCTGCCTGAGATAGAGTGGTGTACATGCTCATGAACTATTCTAGAGTCCCTTGAAGAGCTGGAATAGTAGTAGTAGGCATATTAGGTGTCTGGACTGTAGGGCCCCGTGAAATTTTTACTTAAAAACCTGAGATCTCGTAGTACCAAGTTAGGAATATGTGTTAGAAAGTCATAAGAATAATGTTTTCTAAAAGAGTGCATTTCTGCGGTTCATTATGCGACCGCATAATAGCCATGCATACCATATAACCGCCGTAGAGTCAGACAGTTTGTTGGTTAATTTTAAGGTAAATTATGCGGCCAACTATGTGATCACATAATCAATATGCGGCCGCATAGTTATCACATAATCTCATTTGAATTTTTGTGGGAGGAAGTTCTAAGGTTCATTATACGACCGCAGAATAGGTATGCAGACCGCATTCTTGTGGCATACCCGGGCAGTTTGTTTAAGTTTTGGGGACCATTTTTGCGGTCCCATTTGCGAACCGCCTATTAATTATGCGATCGCAGATTTTGTCGGGGCTCCTATTTTCCAACTTTTAAAATCTGACCCCATTCCATTAAAATTACCCACTTAGACCCCTTTATGTGATTTTTTCCTGTAAAAAAGAGTGAGAGAGGAAGTTCTAGAGAGAGAGGATGATCTTCACCAAGTAAGGTGATGAAAATATCTCACAAAGAGTCCAAAAACCACACCTAGTGCTTGGCAATATACTCAAATGAGCTAGAATTTAAATCATGTCCCAAATTCTTGGCTTAATTTATAATTCTCATAAAATAGATCGAAGTTGCTAGGGAATTCCGGAATTTATTATAAGGATTTAAGGAAAAGCTCCATTAAGGTATGTATGGCTAATCCTCTTCTTCTTAGTGTTGAATTCTTAGTGTCCAAATAGTCGGCATGAGTTTAGACTTGATCGTACTAGATGGATTGCATTAATGTGTTGGGTTACGGACTTTTGTCCCAAAATTGTTCTATGTGTTTAATCTGAAATCATGATAGTTGAAAATGTGATTATGTTCTTCAAGTGTTCATTATTTTCTTATGTGCGCATGCCTTATATGATCGCCCCTTATCGACACGAATGATGAAAATATATGAACAAGTTAATAAAGGGAAGACTTGTGTTGTAACAATGTATCCAAGTGCCAAAAAATAAATTAATAAAAAGAGGTGTTGTACATGTAATGGGAAAAATGGAAGGAAATAGGAACTAAAGAGTATTTGAAAGAGGTTATGTCCCATGTGAGATGGCTTAGCCGATCGGGCCGAGATCGGATGCCATGCTGTACACATGGTGGCATTTATATTCGATTTCTGAATATCATTGTGGACTTGGATATGTATCACTTGTGATGGCTTAGCTGGTCGGTCCGAGACCAGATTCTGTGTAAAATTCACGGTGGCATTATATTATAAGTTATGGCACTCGGCACTAAAGAATATTAACCTAAAGGAATGGAAAGACTTAACCGGAACCATGTGAACCTTGTTTGGTGTTTTCCTTATAATGTTGTGAAGTACTTGTTGATGTTATAACTGCCCTCTATTGTTCACTATTCATCCTATTAAGAATTGTGTTTGCCTTACATACTAGTACTATTCGACAGTACTAACGTCCTTTTTGTAGGGGCGCTACATCTTTGAAGGGATGTAGGTGGTTCCGTTGCTGATAGTGTCTGTCGCAGATAGTGGTGTTCTCTTTCTCTCTTCACAGCTGTCTTGGTGAGCCCCCATTCCTCCTAGGGGTTTTTAGTTTTTCTTTTGTGTAAATTTCCACATTTTGAGGTGTGGCCGGGGCCTTGTTGCCGGCATCATCATTTTGGTCTTCTGTATCTTTAAAGGCTCCATAGACATTTATGTGGGTCATGTATGGATGTCGGGGTGGCCAAGGGATCACGTTGTATTTTGAAACATCTCTCTACTAGACTGTCAACTGTATGTACTTTTGGGAACTTAACTATGCATGTTGTATTTTAAGTAAGAATCTAACTAGAAGGGTTTATGCGTTTATATAAAAACTCTCCCTCACATGTTCAACAATTGGTAATGCATTACTTCTTCGGATATAGAATGAGTCGGGTATGAAAGGCTAGATAGGCTTGCTCGACCGGGTTTCCTCGATCGCGCGCCGTTCGCGCTCCCAGAGGTTTGGGGCGTGACATGGACTCCAGCGGGAACTACTGATGGCTCCTCTGTGGCTCCTCTCTCCCCTAGCCCCGACCTCTGACGGCTCTAGCAGGGGAAACGGGTGCCTGGTCATCTCCGGTAGCACGTGTCCTCACCATCTGTGAGAGAATAGAAAATAGAAGTTTAGAATTGTAATATCAAAAATCTCGCACGACAAGGAAATCAAATGAAGTGGAATTTTTCTAGCAGTTACATAGTCTGTCGTAGATAAGTACAGAAGTCTCCGTACCGATCCGCGAGACTCTAATAAACTGGCTTGTGATTCATGACTCCTATGAACCTAGAGTTCTTATACCAACTTGTCATGACCCGAGTTTGCCCTCCGTGAACTGTCGTAATGGCACCTAGTTTCTACGACTAGGTAAGCCTAACAATTTGTGGAAAGTAGAAACAAAGATACAAAAACTAGCAATTTACGAGTAATAAAATAGAAAAGATTAAGATGCCGCTCCACATATATAATAAAAACACTCTCAATCACTACTGACATTCCCAAAACTCGAAATCTAATGAAATCACAAGCTATAGATACTACATAGTGTTCTAACTCCAGAATGTCTAGTCACGAAAATACAGAAGGCTATAGCTAAAAGAGAGAATATATAGGGATTCCTCGGTCTGGGGACGTGGCAGATATACCTCGAAGTCTCTGAAGATATCATCACCTCACTGATGGTATGGATATACCGAAGAACCTAGATCTGCACACAAAAAACATGTGCAGGAAAGGGCATGAGTACACCACAGCGGTACCCAGTAAGTGCCAAGCCTAACCTCGGTCGAGTAGTGATAAGGAATGTCAGGGCCCTATTGGTTATAGATAAAAAAACAAGGTAAATTAGTATACGACAATATAATTAAAGTGCTAACAGTCTATAACAAATAAAATCACAGAAAGAATCTAACTCAGTACACGGAAATAACAATAGGAGATCTCCCGGGATATCGTCTCGTAGTCCCAAATGTAAATATCCAAAGGATATCGTCCCGCAGTCCAAATCATAAATGTGCAAGGGAAATTCCCAGAATACCAATCCTTAGTCCCAAAGTAAATATCCAGTACGGAGAATCTACCAGGTGTCATCCCGTAGTCCCTATCATAAATGTGCAGGGGGATCTACTGGAATATCGTTCTGCAGTCCCAAAGTAAACAAGCAGGGAATCTCCCAGGATATAAATCTCTGCCAACCACTCTAAAGAATAGGTAGTACACACAATAATGAAATGCACGAACTTGGTCAACTGATCCACAATTGTAGCGCACTCTTTTTCCCTCTGTAGAGAGAGAAGTCAGGGTTTCGACAATCATGGGAGGGGGTGGTAATATCTCATTTCCTTTTGGGAATTAGGTATTTGAAGAGTCGCCACCTAATGGGTTGTGGTGCGTTAGGACACCTATAGCGATTAACTCTTGGACTGGTTTACATTACTAGTGATTAGGGTAAGGGCTCGAAATGACCTCGGGGGGAAGGTGTTAGGCACCCCTCGTGGTCAATAACTATGGGTCCCTGCCGAACTTATATTTATGAATTAGTCCATTAACAAATAAATAGTTGAACAAAATAGGTTGCAGGTAAAGCACGTTGTATAACTAAAACAAGACAAAGATTTTGAACAAGTTGTATATGTATAAAATAGAGTTTTAAACAAAAGGAATTTCGGGAAAAGGAGGAGTCCGGGTTGGTTAGCCTATAGGATCACCCCACATAATGTCCGGTAAACACTCCTCAATGAGGGGCTATACATGACATTAGTGTGTACTTATCATATCCCATATCTACCCTTCCCACCCCCTTAGTGGTCATTAAAGCAATTGTTGGTCAACGATCTCTATTGCGTCCAGTTACCCGTCCGTTCTTAATGGTCCTAGAGGAAATTAGGACATCTACCTATATGTGGTTCTAGATAGACCCCTAAGGTTTAAAGGACAAAATATTAAGGCGTCAGGCAAGAACAACTAGGACCTTAGCACATAAGGCAGGAAAGAAACAATTAGAGGCTCAAGTTTACCTCCACAATCAATGCACATAAGCAGCACAACTCAAACGCAAATAAGGGCCTTTTGTTAAACAGTATCCTAAGACATGATGTCTAGGTGAATATCAAGACACAGAAGATAGGCAGTTTATTTTATAAACTAAGAAGTAATGGCCCTATCAGTTTGCCTACAGACTTGTTAAGCTTGTTAAATTAGAACAACACTATATAACAGAAATAGTTTTAGAATTGCATGATTTTGAAAATGCCCTATAGGTTTGCCTATACGTGGAATACTGATAACTACGTTTATATAGTAAAATAAGGTAGGTTTTTAAAATAGACTCCTGAATCCCTATAGGCATGCTGCCTGATGATAGATTAAGGCAGGTTTTTTTAAAAAATACTTCATTTCAAGGAAAACACACCATTAATTAAACTAGGTTTGAAGTTAAATAATCGTGGACTGGATTAATTTATTTAAAATAAATTGGTTTAATTCTATAGGAAGAATTTCGGGTGTTGTTCCCTATATGCATGATATCTAATTGTTTAAAAACTGATCTTAGAAACTGGCAAGCATGATAACAAATGAAAGCACATATAAATATCTGTTATATTAAAAGTTGGATTGGATCATATCTTATAAGCATGGTATCTACTTGTGAGGTTGATTTTAAGACCTACAAACATGAATTCTATTATTGGAACCAATTGAGACCTATAGGCATGATTTCTAATATGGTAAGGCAAACATAACAAGATATAAAGTCCTATAGGCATGGTTTCTACCCGTATTACCCCACAAATATGTAAATACCTACCCTTTTCACTAGTTACCCCAATATTCGCTTACAAGTTATTACAGACCATCTGAATGAATTGCATTAATAGATAAAAAGGAAAAAGAAGAAGCTATAATATAGGGAGTCTGAAGCAGGCCCAAGTTATTTTCCAAAACCTCCAATAGCCTCAAATGCCAATTTCAGAGACAATATCATTGTCTAGGTGCGTTAGAGTTCCCTAAGGATCTCAAGGATCCCGGGCAATGCTCACACCTAGACTTGGTAACCAAATTGAATAAGTGCAGTATGGAAAGGCCAACCTCAGTGTGTAAGAGTTCAGAGGGTTCTCAAGAGGATCCAAAGGCAGCGCACACGCTGGAAGGGGCAGAACCAAGTCACTTAGGAGTAGAGTAAAAGTGCTTGACTCAGTTTGAAAGATTTCGGTAGAAAAATAGTATTAAAAGGAGATTTGTTTAAGATGGTTTTGTAAAAAAAAAAGACAACTTAAAAGAAAGATAAGGTGACTAACAATAAATCAAATTAAGTACAAAACCAAAGAAGTTTATCAGCATATAGAATCAAACAAGTGCACACTTCCACTTAGGGGTAAATGGGGATTTGGGGTAAGCATGGATACATATAGGTACAGAATCAGAGGGGCCCTTAAAAGGGGTCAAGGTTTTTTAAAGTATAGCATGAACTGTAGAGTTAATACAGAATCAAGAAGCTTAGGAGAGCCAATTACTTCATAGAGGAAGATACATGCCAGAGATTAGAGAAACATAGTCACATTGGGACATACTAGAAGGGGGATCCTAAGGGGTATATAACATGCAGTAAAGAAGAAAATGAAGTAGACATGCTAATTGCAGGTTGAACAACAAACCATAGGTAGAAGCGTATTAGAAGCATGACAAATTGAAGTAATAGGAGAAGCATATTATTTTTGGGACTTGAATTAAAATTGGAACATACCGGTAAGGGGATAGTAAACACAAAGTGAAAGAGAACCTAGTAGTCAGCCTTGGCTTGCAGCCGGCTGACTTTAGACAGTAGTAAGTGACACAAAAGAGAGCAGAAGGATTTTTAGTGTGAAAGAGAGTTTTTGAACTAATGTTCATGTATTTGTGTTAATGAGAGAGTGTGTATATATAGTAGTTCAAAATTAGGTAAAATAAGGCAATAATCATAGTAGAATAGTAATTATGGAACCAAGTAATAATAAAAATAAAATTAATGTAAGTACTCCTTTAATTATGGGGTAATCAACCAACGATAATGGGCAGAAAAATGTTTTAAGGAAAGAAATCGAACAGGGTATCAGGTACAAAATAGACAATTAGGGGAAAGTACATAAGAGTTCAATTAAGGAAACAACTAATGCAAAATCAGTAAAATACGCGGTTAACCAAATAAGGTAAGAAAACAAAATAAAGTTGCAGAATATGGAAATAATCGAAAATCAGCATATAGTATATCAGTGAATCAAGGAATCAAAATTACTGATTTAAGAAGAGTAACATGGGTTCCCATGAATAAGCAAATAAACCAAGTTTAAACAGGAGAGTCAAAGGTCTAAAAGGAAGTTTTCAAATCAAGCCAAGAAACAGGGAGCTCAGAGTCAATCAAAGAGAGAGTCATGATTCAATGTTTTAACATATAAATAGACTGAGATAGGAGTAACCAAACATAGAAAGCAAAGAGGCAAATATTGACCAGTCAAGATGAACCCCAGCACATAGAGCTGATGTAAGCTAGGCATAGAAACTCAGTAGGAATATATTTGAGTCAAGATAGTCACAGAAACTCAAACAAGCAACGATTCAGTCATGCCAATACACAAAATCAAATGAAGAAATCTAGAAAATTAGGGCTTTCAACATAGACGAGTTGAAGAGGTAGTAAAATCATACAATCTGTCAAAATATGCAAGAAATAGAAGTTTAAACATAAAGAATCAGTTTAAACAAAGTCTTAGAAGAAGTTCTGAAAACCCTAATTTTTAGAAGAAGACAAAAACACTTGAAATCACATGATTCTTGTAAAGAGCTCCAAGGATAGTATAAAACATTAAAGAAACAAACTCAAATCATTTTAAATATGTACAGATCTAGGAGACATAGGCAGAAATTAGGGTTTCAGAAGAAACCCATATAGAGATAAAAGAACCTGTCTAGAATCCTAAGGATCGTAACAAATACAGAGTGATTTTGCTGGAAATCACATTGGACTATCAAAGAATAGAGAAGTGAAGAACCATAGATGCAAGTCAGCGTGTCCCTAGGCCCTTGAAGACCTTAGAGAAGGCAAGCGTGGCATTAGAAGAGCCATTGGAGGCTTAGGATTCTATGAGAGATCACCGGAGAAGACCGGTCGGCAGTTGAAGGGCTAGGGTTTGGTTGAGTTACTGAGAGAGGAGAGGATATGAGAGAATACAAAGGCATCGGGTTTGGGAGAATGATTTAAGGTTAGGTGTCGTTTAGCATTAAAAAGGTAAGAGTTAATACGGGTCGTTGATCTCTCAGGTCAACGGCCATAATTTAATTGATTCTGGGTTAGGTAGGCGGGTTTAGGGTTTCAGTCAGGTAATTCAATTAGGGATTGGGCTGAGGTTGGGTTCAAATTGAGGCCGAACTTGAAATTCAATCTGGCTATATTTTAAATAGACAATTTATCTCTATATAATTTATAATAAATAGTAAATATTTTCTATAAAATAATTTCATGTACTAAAATGAATTAACATAGATATTCAACGTTTAAAAATATAGAAGGTCGATTTTATGCCTATAAAAGTAATTGTACATTAATAAGCCTAATATTGTAATTATATGCAAATTAGCTTTAAAAATGCAAAATGCAATTATAAAATGCATAAAAAATATTTTAACAATATTTTTAGCATAAATATAGAATTTAAATGACTAAATCACCATAAAATATAATTCGAGGGATAATTATTGAGGATTTTATGAGTAAAAGGGAAGGCAATAAATCAATTTAAAATCTTTAAAATTATAGGAAAATTACAAAAACCTTATTCATATATATATATATATATATATATATGATATTTTGAAAGTATTTATGCATATTAAAAATATGTAGAAAAAAATAGGATATCAACAACAATAACCCAAATGGCATCGAACTTCCTCATAGTCTGCGGGAGTCCAACTACGAAGTCCATGGTGATACTCTCCCACTTCCACTCTGTATTTCTATCTGCTGAAGCAACCTATGCGGTCTCTAGTGCTCATACTTCAGCTGCTGACAATTGAGGCACCGAGCTACAAACCCAACTATATATTTCTTCATCCGCCTCCACCACAAGTGTTGCCTTAAATCCTGGTACATCTTTGCGGCACCGGATGGATGGAACATCGCGAACTATGGGCCTCCTCTAGAATCAACTCTCGGAAACTTACAATAGCACAAACAAATACGGGGAAGTCAGTTAATAGGGGATCGGAGCGTGAATTCTTAAAACGACCGATCGGGTCGTTACAAAAACTAAGTTTTTTCGAATGAAAGATATATACAGAACACTGTTCAAGGCTAAGGTTTTTTTAGAAGTTAACTTAAGGAGATTTTTACGTTACCCATAACCCCAGCTATAGTGTAATTACTTATGTAGATGTACTCGCCATCAGCATATTTATCAAAGTCGTGAAATAGCCCCTTGTTGGCAAAAAGGTGCCTTGAAGCGCCTATGTTCACAATCCAGTCAGTCTTGTTAGCCACCATGCTTGCCTCAACAACTATAGTAGCGATGACATCACCACCCTTAGTAAGATTATCTTGGACTGGAGCTTTTCCTCTATGCTTTTAGCTTTACCCTTGTTTCTGATTGCTCTTGAAAGCCTTGTGACCAATATTTCTGCAGAAGTCTTTTCGAATTTTGAATTTTTCCCTCCGGTTTATTGAAGTAATTCTACTTCTTCACATTTGCTCTCTTCTAGTTTTTCTTCTATTTTCCTTTAAACATGTATTTCACATAAGTACTAGAAGATTTCACAGAGTTAGCTTCAGAATAATTGAGAGAGAGAGAGCTTTTATATTATCCTTAAGATGTTTTACCTCCTTACCTTTGAGACAATTTGCTTCCTCAGTCCGCATGTAACTTATAAGTTCTTGGAGAGTTAAGTTCTTCTTCTTATGCTTCAATTGGTTCTAGTAGTCACTCCAAGATGGTTGAAACTTCTCAAGCAAAATGTTCGCCTGAAGAATCTCATAAATCTCCATGCCTTTGTTCAAAACATCAGCTGTCAAGTTCTCATATTCATGAACCTGATCTATGATTGGCTTATCATCAACCATCTATAACTTGAACCACTTTCCAACTGCATACTTGTTTTTCTCGCATCATTAACACCATATTTTGTTTCCAAACTATCTTATATGACTTTAGCAGATTTATAATTTATAAATATATCAATAGAGTGTTCGTCATTTGGTTAAGAATATTCCCTTGAATGGTTTTATTATTTTTTCTCAAATTTCATTTTAGTAGAATCATTAGCAATGTGGCGATCTGACTGGTTATTTTGAGCATTTGCATTTTGTTCATTGGTTTGAAATTTTGAGTAACTTCGTATGATGCATTATGACCTGTGTGTCCTGTTTTGGTTTTTGAGTGGACCAAAATTTGTTTAGAAGAATAATTCTCATTTTAGAATCTTTACATTGGAAGAGTAGACTGATTTTGAATTTTGTGTAATCTATTTTAGGTATATTCTAAATAGATGTTGTATTTATTTTCCTACCAGCTTTCTAAATCTAAGTCTTAGTTTCTCATGACTTGTATTACCAATCCTTGAGTTATTGTATGAAAATTCAGTTATCTCACCTATTCATTTCATGTTAATTTTACTATGATTGTGTTGACTGTTATTTGGCTTACCTAGTTATTTGTGTTAGGTGTAATCACAACTAGGTGGATTTTGGGTCATGACAAGTTAGTATCAGAGCTCTAGGTTCATAGTTTCTACGAGTCATGAGAAAATGTCCAGCAAAGTGTTTCGCATTGGTACGATGACATCTATATCTATCTTCAAGAGGCTACAGGGCATCTGGTAAACACTTTCCATCATGTTTCCCTTATCGTGGAGCATTGATTCAGCTTGAAGCGTATCTTTTGATTCCCTTACATCCACTCGTACGTTATGTTGAGCACTCAGTATAAGTTGGGCATCGACGACTTGTGATTTCATGGATAAGGTGCGAGATGTATCTTAGTGCTGTGGAGATAGGACATTCTGGAGGACTTGAGGACATGTCCTAATCGCAATTTGGGCTCGGTGATTTCGGTTGTGTGAGTATGTGCTTTTGGACTTATATGTCCAGTAGTGTCCTGATCATGGCCAATTCACACCCAATTAAGGATATGAAATGATCGTTACAATGATAAAACCCAGCGTGATTCGGGTTCGAATCCACAGGGAGTTTAAAATGGGTGTTGAGATAAATACTCAAGGAAGAAGTTTGAAATAACTAGATTTAACTTCGAAATAAAACTGGGTAACAATTTCCTAAATTAACTACTAGAAAATTTAACTAATGACCAAGTAATGATTGAAATTTTTTTATGCTTTTATCAAATAGAGAAAGGCTTAGGGTTGTAACCTTAACCTAGGTCTAAACCTAATGGGTAGAGTAAATCTATGCTTGCTTGGTAGATCGGGGTTTGTTATGACTCTTAATGCATAAGTACGCACTAAATAGCTCTCGATCAAAGAGGTATTATACCCAAATTGGCTTTCTCAAGACCAGATAGGTAGCAGTTAGAATTATTGAATTTTTGTCCAAGTTGGATTATCCCTACCTCTAGTTCAAATCCTTTAATAAAACTAATCGTAAATTTAACTAGATCAATTTCTTGTTAGCCAAGTTTTCATAGACTAAATACCTCTTTCTCAATTAAGAACAAAGTCAAATAGGCATGAATCGATGTTTGCAACTATTAATTCTAACTGTAAGCGCAAACAAGGATAAATAACATCAACCTAATCAATAGCAAGAATTAATATTAAACACCAATAAGTTTTACACACTAGCGTTGGATCACATCCCTAGATAAAATCTAGCTACTCATAGAAATTGACATAGAAAAATGAATCGAAGTAATTGAAGACATAAAACTAAAATTAAAGTGGAAAATTAATTGATGTTCTCTAATTGTAGATCAAGGTTTCCCAAAGTGGATAAACTTAACTACCAGCTGCTGCTACAGTAAAAAAGATGCACTAAAAGGTGTTTCACATCTATTTATAAGGCTGTAAAACTTCTGACAAATTACCTTTTGGAGGGTTCTACGGCCACACATTATCTTCTGTGGTCCACACTTTGATAGGTTACTCTGGCAAGTTCTTTCAATTCAAGGATTTTTGTGGCCGCACTAAATTATTGTGGACCGCACTTTGAGCAGGCTTCAAACTTTTTCAGTTGCATCTTCTCTAATATTTCAGGCTTGTCAGTGTGAACCTCAAGTGCAACCAAAATTTTTGGATTGTGGACCTCGCTTCAGCCAGATATGCCTAAAGCTTCAGTCTCTCCTTTGTGGCTGCATGTCATCTTTTGCGGGTCGTATTTGCTTTTGCGGTAGCAAATGGAATTTCGCATACTGTATTGTTCTTTGCATTTCTCCTCTTGACTGATCTTATTGGAAAATCTCATCTTTGAGTTAAATTTCTTCATTGAGCTTACATTCTCCAGCACACCTGCAACTCACCCTTATTAATTATATTCAGGGACAAAAATCTTTACTTTAAAGCAAAAAAGTATTAATAAGTGTTAAAATCCACACTTATCAACTCCCCCAAACATAAGTCTTTGCATGTCTTCAAGAAACTAGATTAGATCCCTCCTTCCCTCAATGAATGATCATTTCAAAAAGTCAACTACAAGTTGTTTATACTTAATTGAGACCAACAATTACCCACAATAATCATGCATTCTAAACAAGGTATCAAATTTTACAAAAATATGCAACTTGCATGTAATTCTAGTGTGACATTTGAGCCTCAAGAATTGAATTCATTCATCAAGGACTCTTGTTCTTTCATGTAAATCATGGTAGACCCCAAACTCTTCCTCTTTTACCTTCCATCTGCAATGCTCATTTCAAGTTTTAACACTCAATTTCTAGAGCAGCAAAGGTTTCACTCTTCTCTCACAAAAGAATATCACAAGTAAAGCTTCAAGTACCATAGACTTGCCCCTCATGTAAATCTCCACTAATGCAAGCATACTCGGTTCGAAATCAAATAAGACTTCTTTTGGGTTGGAATGAAGTGGATGAGTGTAGGATACTCTATGGGATATAAGTGGTTACACCCTTTCTTAAGCACTCCATATCTCATTTTTTGGCTCACGTTTGTGAAACCCTTAGGGACATTTATTTTTCGTGGGGGATAGAGAGACTTGCCATCACTTTTTATTAACAAATTCATTCTTTTTCTCCCTTGATCTTTGTACTAGAGGTACTGACCTTATTCAATTTCATCAATCTCCCCTTTTGTCCCCTTTTTGGACTTCTTTTTGTTCATATCATTTTCTTTTCTTGCTTTCTCTTTCCTGGAGATCATTTTATTTCTCTCGTTTTAATGCCTTGATACCTCTTTGGATTTCTCAACTTATGCCCCCCCCCCCCACCTTAAACTTAGGCTTTAAGACATTTACTACATATAAGTGCTTAGGAGGGTTCGGGTGTCAAGAAGATTATGTTCAAAATGGGTCAAATCTTGTAGCATGATTATCAACATAGAAAGGCTAAAGTCTCAAAGGGGTTGACTAGGGATAACGATCATAGGGTGGCAATAGAAAGCTCAAACAGTCAAAGGAAAATCCTACAATCATCTTTCAAACCAAACAAATTTAAAATTTAACTTTGAAGAACATTCGGAGCAAGTTCTAAACTATTTACTCAAGTACATGAACTAGCAATGAAATATTATCTCACATTTTATACAACTAGACCGTAAAAGAGAATAGAGTCTAAAACCTACAACAGTCATAGTCAAGTTAAACATCTCTAAGGTCCACTCAACCACCTAATGATTATCAAAGACAACTCAAGAGCCTCAAAGTCATTTTCACTAGAGTTACTTCTTTCAAAAACCTTATTTCAAACTATAAGCATGTAGATAAGTATGCTAGTGCCACATGAAGCATAAACAACTTGTTTTTATAGACTAACTTGATTAGGGTTTTTGGTTATTATTCCTTACCACTATAATTACTTAAACATGAAATGGGATCATTACCTTAAGAAAGTTGTCACACTATATTCTCGAGAATAGTCACCCGGTTCACATAAGAAACCACCTTTGGAAAGGACTGTGGCATTAAGAAAACCAAAGGCTGTGTTATCAACAAAAGAAGGAAAAGCATAAAATTGATACTAACAAAACAATCAAAATTAAAGATTACTACTAAATGTAACAAACTACTAAAGATAACCTAAATAAAATCATCCAATTATCATATCCCAGTGGCATCAAATCAATCAATCATCAAACATAGAATTCTCCACCCCCAAAGAAAAAGAAGCATTGTCCCCAATGCTTAGCAAAATAAAATCAAAGAGCAGAGAAGAGCGAAGAAAATCCCTAAGGTTCCTCAGTCATCATAGTGTCACCAATAGTATCAGTTCGAGGCGGGTTGGATAATTGAACAATGTCATCATCCTCTGCGAGAGCTACCTGAGATATGAACATATCACACACCGTAGTAACAGTGCTGGATACAAGGCAAGGCTTCTCAATCTGAGCAGCGGGATCCTCATGAGAAGACTGAATTGCGTGAGGCTGGGTGGGGTCCCGTAGCATATCAAATGGCAAGTCTTCCTAAACTATCCTGGTCATCTCAGCCCTGAGTGAGTCAACTAACTTTTTTGTGGCATGTGTCTTTCTCATCTTCTTCAGCTTCTTGCTCAACCACGCAATCACTGCACCATGCTGTACCAGTGTATCCATAATCACCTTCTAGTTGTTCAAGACCTTGATGATCTTCATGTCAATATCAGAAGGGTCTGGCTGTGTAGATGTCTTCCCTAAAACTATACTAAAGATCTCGAAAAACTTTGCAGTAGCTGTCTGCATAGTATTTAAGAATCACTAGTGTCTTAGACCTGCAAAGCAGATAGTGGGCCCGTAAGCAAAGGCACCAGCCTCGAAGCTAGGGTAGGTAATGGATTAGGGGTTGATGAGTAGCTTAGTAATAGCAGCTCTAGCACCGATGGAAAGTGAAGTGGAAGGGATCTTACAAGGACTAAAAAATACTACTACCGGCTCATCAGACTGGCTAGCAGTAGTAGGAGGTTGAGTGCTCTTATTCTGGTTCCTCGGGTCTTACAACTTATACAAATCAAAGGGACTAGTTGGCTTGACCTTCGTGTCAAATATCCTGGACTCCAGCTTGGAGTCAGTCAAGGACTCAGTGATGGGGTTGGGGTAGAGGTATAAAGTGTTACTCTTCTGAACTACTAAGGTGATATTGGTTGACATTAAAGCACCCACAGTGATCGCGTACCCTACCATGATAGAGGCTACTAGCACTTTTCTTGGCAATGGTAAGTTCATCTCTTTCAGACATGGATAAAGTCTTGTACAAACAAACGTTTTCCACCCCTTGTCCTCAAAACTCAAAGTATGAAGAAGAACTGGCACTCCAGCACCTATCTAAGGGGGAGTAGGCCCACATGAGAGAATCTCTACGAGCCATGGTCGGGCCTTATCCTTCTTAGCCAACTTGGCCAAACACTCTTTCGGCTTCACATTTTCAAGTCAGAGATAGGTGTTCAGGGTGCGTTGATCAAATTTTACTTTAAGGTTGTGCACTTTCGTGAACTTTTTCCCTTTAAAAATATACGCTGCATTAGCGTAGAATTCCTCTAGCAAGGTGTTCTTTGACATCTACCAACTTCTCTATAAACTGCATCTACCCCTTTGTCTTTATAAACTGCTCCAAGACTGTTGCATTATATTTGGCTAAATCCTTGATCAGGAATTCTCTTTCTTGAGCTAGAGATCTTTCCTTCCACAACATTCGGAAGTTTGTATAGGTTTGTAGGCTCATAAACCACTGTTCCTAGACCACCTTCTTCTTTGTTCTAACTATTCCCTTCGCTGCAACTGGTGCCCCTCTTCCGTCATCTGGGGCACCATCAGAATCAGATCTCTAAGAAGTAGCATTTGACTCATAACTTGTACTAGCTGAGCCACGAGAGGTACTTTGAGATGTGGAGCACATAGATTGGGTCTTAGACACCCCTTGTGGCCTAGAGTTCTACTCATTGTGCTCTTCAAGTAGAGACATATAACTTCATTTAGAGGCTTCCCTGGACGAGTCATAAGAACTTGACTCTGAGAGGCTTCTACCACTCCCCCGTCCTGTAAATGTTTTCTTTAATATAACCGTCTATGCACCTGGGTGAATGACACCTCTGCCTCTACCTTTCCCAAATTCACCCCTTACTTTAAATGACTCTCCTCTTCCTCACCATTGGCTGTGTATGCATAAAGAGATTTGTTAGTTGATATACGAGTTTCAAAGCAGTTAAGAGTCATGTTAGCATTAGAGGATACCATAAAAGCAGTAGGGTTTCAAGTTTGTAGCATGCAGTAGATAAGGGTCCAGTGCGGTCCACACAATTTCAAGTATGGTCTGCGAAGAGGAAGCACGGT
Source organism: Nicotiana glauca (assembly GCA_026770625.1). Taxonomy (NCBI): domain Eukaryota; kingdom Viridiplantae; phylum Streptophyta; class Magnoliopsida; order Solanales; family Solanaceae; genus Nicotiana; species Nicotiana glauca. The sequence goes on along the minus strand of MU788096.1, from coordinate 145,656 downwards.
CTTTACAAATCCAAGTGTTGTCGCCCTCCTACACATTTGTGCCAAGTCCTTAGATAGAAGTATCTTATGGACAATACAGACCTGTATCTGCAGCCGCAAAAATCCAACTGTGGTTTGCACAATAATTTTTGCGATCTCCACTTGAGTAAAAGTATTCAGGTCTTTAGAGAAGAAGTTCTCTGATTGATATTGCGAACCTCCTAATCCAGCCATGAAATTTCAACCGCGTCTTCACAAACAAAATGCGTCCGCACAAGTAGGGCATCAATCAAGTTACTAAAATTCACAGTTTGCGGATCGCATAATTTGAAGTGTGGTCTCCACAGGCAAGAATAGTGATGAATAACATGCATTTTTACCTAGGTTATGTAATTATGTGTTAAATCCTATTGGGTGACATGGTGAAGGCATGATAATCAACAATAATCTCTGGTTGTGAACAATATTCTGTGGTGCGCATCCCTTCTTCTGTGGCCACACTAATAAAAGTATGGTCCGCATTTTCCCATATAGGCCATAACTATAGCCATCATTCCATTATCTAACACTAATCACTGCACCACACTTAAAATCAAGTTTAAAAAAACAAATGAGATCTAACTTAAAAAGAAGAAAAGAAAAGAACTTGGGTTGCCTCCCAAGAAGTGTCTTATTTATTGTTGTGGAACGACACAATGTTATATCATTATCAATTTATGTAGAGTACCGCCACCATGCACCATTCGCCAAGTTTTCCCAAGTAGTGCTTCACCCGGAAACCATTGACCTGAAATATTTCATTATTCTTCTTCTTTAATTCTAAAGCACCAAAGGATGTCATACCCATAATTTCAAATGGACCAACCACTTTGACTTGAGCTTCCCGAGAAACATTCTCAACCTCAAATTGAAAAACAACACTAGCTCGCCGACCTTGAACTCCCTATTCCAAATATACTTGTCATAAAGGTATTTCATCTTTTCTTTGTACAAGGACGAATTCTAATATGCATGGTACCAGAATTCATCAAATTTATGCAAATGTTCAACTCACAAGTTAGTGGCTACATCCCAATCAAGCTTGAATTTCTTTAAAGCTCACATTGCCTTGTGCTCTAGTTCCACTGTAAGATTACAAGCTTTTCTGAACACCAACCAGTATGAAGATATCTTATGGTTGGAAACTTCCACTTAACCACTTACTTTTGGATGATACGGAGTTGTCACTTTGTAAGTGACACCATACTTACCAAGTAAATTGTCAAAATCCTTGTTGTAAAAATGCGACCCTCCATCACTTACAATTGCCTGCGGAATCCCAAGTCTTGTAATAATATTCCTCTACAATAAAGCCAACATACTTCTAGACACATTATTGGGTAAAGTAATGGCATCAACCCATTTAGACACATAATCCACCACGACCAAAATGTAGGTGTTTCCACATGAACTCATAAAAGGGCCCATAAAATCAATACCCCAGACATCGAAGATATGAATCTCCAATATGGTTGTAAGGGGCATCTTATGTTTATTTGAAATTCCACCGGCCTAATGACATTCATCATATCTTTTCACCAACTCATTTTCATCTTCGTAGAGTTTAAGCCAACAGAAACAACAACTTAGGACTTTAGCCACCGTTCTTGCTCCACCATGATGACCATCATTGGTCAAAGAATGGCAAGCCCCAAGAATATCACTTTGCTCTTCCTCTGGCACACATTTTCTAATTACCCCATCTATGAAAATTCAAAATAGATATGGTTCATCCCAATAGTAGTCTTGACAATCTCTCTTGAGTCTTCTTTCTTTGGTTTGAAGAGAACTCATCCGGAATGATACCACTCACTAGGAAATTTGACAAATCCGTGAACCATGGTACCTCTTTCATTGGAAGTGCTAAGAGTTGCTCATCGGGGAAAGAGTCATTGATTTCGAGTCCTTCATATGGCCTCCCCCTCCTCCAAACGAGACAAGTGGTCTGTCACTTGATTTTCAGTTACCTTCTTGTCTCTGATGTCAATGTCAAACTCTTGTAACAAAAACACCCACCTCATCAAACGAGATTTAGATTCATTTTTGCACATAATATAGGCCGCATGATCCATGTGAACAATAAATTTGGCACCCAACAAGTATAGGCGGAACTTCTCAATTGCCAACACAATATGAAGGAGCTCCGTCTTCGTGATGGTATAATTGACTTGGGACTATTCATGGTCTTACTAGCATAGTAGACCAAATGAAAAACTTTTTTGATACGTTGCCTCAAAACAACAATAGAGAAATACAAACAAGAGTCACTACCGAGGTACCGCCTTGTATCCTCAAATCATAAGAATAATTTACAATATTTTCTTATATCACCGCAGAAGCCTTAAATTTGTTCTGAAAATCATTTTCCCGAAATAGCTTCCCACATTTTAGCTTATCTTATCACATCGCATGGCTTCTAGTAGTTTCCCTACTAGCCACGCCTATCAAGCCAACCTTATCTCACTGCATGCGCTTCAACCCAAAAACCTTATGCCACCGCATGCGTATGAATATCACCATGTATCACAAATCGCACCTTAAGTGCCCTATATCACAACTTACCAAAGAAAGCAACAATAATAGTGTTCTCACAATAAAGAGCCCATGGCTCAACCACAATGTACACCAGAGTCTCAACAATAACAACTGGAATTGAATAACTCAACAGAATAGTATTTCACAACCTAACACTTCGCCTCAATGTGAATCACGACATTTACAACTCAATACCAGTTTCATTAACAAGATATTCCAAGAATAACAATTTGAAATAAAGAATTCATGGTTAAATAATGAATCTGAAATAGAGGAACCAACAACAACTTCAACTAAACATGTAGAGAAATTAATAAGTAAGAGATAAGACAAGTAGAGAATGTGAAGATAAACTAGTAATAATGACTATAACATGTTAAGGTAACTCAATTAAGGGTTGAAAGGAATCTATATACCTAATACCGGTTAATTTCCACATTTATCCCGTGCACACACTAGTTACCTTTCGTACGCTACCGACACTCATCACAGTTATCACAACAACACCAATCATAAGGGGTAACTCCCCTCGCCCTCCCTCCC
>MU788096.1:115322-142465 GCA_026770625.1 Nicotiana glauca | reverse complement strand
CCCCCACCCCCCAACCAAAAAAAGTGAGGAAAGACACTTACCTTGAAATACGCTACCTCAATCCTTAAGTAGGCCTTTTCCTCGATTATCAAACTCTGAATGGCTGGAATATAGCCAAAATAACTTCATACTATAAATATAAACTCTAGGAAACTATTTTGAACACAAAATTATGATCTTTTCAAAAAAATAAAAAGTCAACTCATGCCTGCATCTAGGAACCCGACCAAAATTTCATAATCCAAACACCCATTTGATAACAAGTTCAACCATACAAATATTAATCAAATTTGAGCTCAAATTGCCTAAAATCCCCGAACTTTTAGCCTAAGAAGTTTTCACTACTTTTATCTCAAATTTCCATTTCAAATCAATAATTACATGATGAAATTAACAATAGATTTATGTAATTTAACCAATACCGAGTTAGAATTTCTTACTCCAATGTTTTACTTTAAAATCTCCAAACCATCGCCACAGACCGAGCTCTCTAGGTCAAAAAATGGATTATGAAATCAAACCCTCGAAATTAGGCCTTTTCTGCCCAGCGATTTCGCTTTTGCGGGCCTTTAGTCGCATCTATAATGCCACATGTGCAAAAAAACCATCGCAGGTGTGGTTTCCTGTAATGCCATGACTTTCCGCTTCTGCACACCAAACACACATCTAAGCATCCACTTCTATGGAATAAAATGCACTTCTATGCACTCACTCTTGTGGGTAAGGTTTGCTTCTGTGACAAAAGACAGAGCCACCCCCGTCAGCATCTGCGACCACTCCTCTACACCTGCGGACTCACATATATGGATATCTTCTGTGGCTCGAGGACCACTGCTGCGGTGCTTCTCCTACGACGAAAAATACGCAGGTGTGATTGCACCAGACACTGCTCCGCTTCAGCAAACACACAAGCCCAAAATTGATCCGGATTCAATTCGAATCACATCGGGCCCCTCAGAACCGCGTTCGACTATACCAAAAACTTTCAAAACACATAACATACCTACTCAAGGCCAAAACTCACTTTAAACAACATCGATTCTATGAATCGTGACCCATTTCAAGTCTATAAAACTATTAACTTCCGAATTCAAAAAACTAATGCAGATTCATGCCAATATGACTTCGGTTGACTTCAAAATTTGCACACATGTCATAAGTGACATGACAGACCTATTCCAACTTCCAAAATCAGAATCTGACCTCGATATCAATAAAGTCAACTCTTGGTCAAACTTCCCAAACTTTCCTACCTTCAACTTTCTATCTTTCGCCAATTCATGCCGAAATGACATACAGACCTCCAAATCAACATCCGGACATGTTTCCAAGTCTAAATTATCATATAGAGCTATTGGAACCATCAAAACTCCATTCCAGAGTCGTCTACACAAAATTCAAACTATGGTCAACTTATTCAACTTAAATATCCAACCTAGGAGCTATATGTCCCATTCAACTTCGAAACTCACCCGAAAAAAAACAAACACCCTCGGCAAATCATACAGCCATAATATAACATAGATGATGCAATAAACAAAGGGATCGAGGCTAAAATACTCAAAATAACCGGCCGGTCGTTACATTATCTTAGCATATTCAGTTTGAGAAATACTAGATTTTTTATTTTTTTTCTCAAATGTATGCTAGGATCATAAGGAGTTCTCACGAGAGTTATATTAACATTTCATCAATATAATAAGACAGAGACAATGAAAATCCATTAGAAGTTCTTTTGATTTTAATCCCTGAAATCACATATGCTTCTCCAATATCTTTCATTTAAAATTTAGAAGTCAAAAAATTCTTAGTCTCATTTCTAACATTCACATTACGGCCAAAAATCAACATGTCATCAACATACAGACACATAACTATACAATTTGATGTTATCATTTTGGAATAATCATTTGTATCATACCATTGCTTATATACCTAATTTAGATGAAACCATCCTTAACCAAGTATGTACCTAATATCCTAGCCTCACCCAGCTCAAACCAACCCACTAGAGACCGACAACGCCTGCCATGCAAGGCCTCATACGGAGCCATCTAAATGCTCGACCGATAGCTATTGTTGTAGGAAAACTCCGTAAGAGGAAAGAACTGATCTCAAGAACCCCCAACTCCATCATCCAAGCACGGAGCATATCCTCCAATATTTGAATAGTGCTCTCAGATTGTCCGTCTGTCTAAGGGTGAGATTTTTTACTCACCTCAACTCGTGTGCCTAAATCACATTGTACAACCTTCCTTAACCGCGATGTAAACTGTATACCCCAGTCAGAGATGATGGATGTCGGCATGCCATGAAGTCTGACGATCTCGCGAATATAGACCTGAGCCAGCTGCTCTACAGAATAAGTAGCCATCACTGGAATGAAATGAGCCAACTTGGTCAACCTATCCACAATCACCCATACTGCATTGAACTTCCTCTGAGTCTATGGGACCCTAAAAACGAAATTAATAGTTACCTGGTCCCCTTTTCACTCTAGAATCTCTAGCCTCTGAAGCAATCCACCCAGCCACTAATGCTCATACTTCACCTGCTGACAATTTAAGCACCGAGATACACATTTCACTATGTCTTTCTTCATCCTCCTACATCAATAGTGTTGCTTCAAGTCTTGATATATCTTAGCGATACCTGGATGAATGGAGTGCCGAGAACTATCGACCTCCTGAAGAATCAACTCATGCAAACCATCTACATTGCGCGCACATAGTCTTCCCTGCATTTGTAAATCACCGTTATTCCCAATAGTAACCTCCTTAGCATCACCGTGCTGAACTGTATCCTTAAGGACAAGCAGATAGGGGTCATCATATTGACTCTCTTTGATATGATCGTATAGAGAAGACCGAGAAACCACATATGCCAAAACTTAACTCAGTGGCAAAACATCCAACCTAACAAACTAGTTGGCAAAGTCCTGAACATCAAATGATAATGGCTCTATGCTGCCGGTAGATATGCTAAGTTGCCCAAGCTCTTCGTTATACGACTCAAGACATCAGCCACCAGAATGGTGATATCATAGAGCTTACGAAACTCTAACAATCTCTGGTGACACAAGTTATGATCCTTATGTTTGAACATATGTTGTAGACTCTGGTGGTCGGTATAGAACCTCACAAGGGACACCATAAAAATAGTGCTGCCAAATTTTAAGGCATGAACAATAGCTTCTAACTCAAGGTCGTGGACAAGATAGTTCTTCTCATGTACCTTCAGTTGTTTAAATGCTTAGGAAATCACCCTACCATCTTGCATTAACACCGCGTTGAGGCCAATACGGGATGCATCACAAGATATAGTGTAAGATCGCAAACTCGTAGGTAACACAATCACTAGGCTTTAGTAAAAGCAGCCTTGAGCTTTTGAAATCTCTCCTCACACTCCTCGATCCACCTGAAAAGAGCACCTTTCTGAGTCAATCTAGTCATAGGTGCAACAATAGATGAGAAACCCTCGACGAATCAATGGTAATACCCTCCTAAACGAAGAAAACTCAAGATCTTAGTAGCTGAAGACAGCTTGGGATAAATTTGCACTACTTCAATCTTTTCTGGATCTACCTTGACCCCCTCACTCGACACTGTATGACCCAAAAATGCCAGTGAATCAAGCTAGAGTTCACACTTTGAAATTCTGCATACAATTTCTTTTCTCTAAAGGTTTGGAGCACGGTCCTTGGGTGCTGCTCATGATCCTCCCGGCTCCGGGAGTACACCAAGATGTTTTCAATAAACACACAGACGACTGAGTCAAGATAGGGCTGAAATACATTGTTAATCAAGTGCATGAATGTAGTTAAGGCATTGGTCAGCCTAAATGACATCACAATGAACTCATAATGACCATACCGCGTCTTGAAGGCAGTCTTCGAGATATCTAGCTCCCGAATCTTCAATTGATGATAGCCTGGCTGCAAATCAATCTTTGAGAACACTCTAGCACCCTGTAGTTGGTCAAATAGGTCATCAATGCATGGTAATGGATACATATTCTTCACTGTAACCTTATTCAACAATCAATACACATGCCCATAGAACCATCATTCTTCTTTACAAATAAGACTGGAGCACCCCCAAGGTGACACATTAGGCCGAATGAAGCCCTTATCAAGAAACTCTTACAGTTGATCCTTTAACTCTTTCGACTCAGCTGGGGCCATAATATGGTGGAATAGAAATGGGCTGAGTGTTCGGTAGCAAATCAATACCAAAATCGATATCCTTCTCGGGCGACATGCTTAGAAGATCCGCCGAAAATACATCTGGTGAATCCTTCACTATCAAAACTGACTCAATGGTAGGAGTATCAATAGTGACATCTTTATCAAAGGCTAGATATGCCTCAAACCCTTTCCCAACCATCTATTGTGCCTTAAGGAAAGACATTACCCTGCTAGTAATATTATCCAAGGTACCCCTCCACTCTAACCGCGACAAACCTGGCATATCCAATATCATCGTCTTGGCGTGACAATCAAGAATAACATGATAGGGCGGAAACTAGTCCATGCCCCAAATAACATCAAAATCTACCATACTGAGCAACAATAGGTCAACTTTACTATCAAAACCACCAATAACAACTAAACATGACCGATACACATGGTCAACAATAATAGAATCTCGCTCAAGCGTGGACACATGGACAAGAGAACTCAAATAAGCACGGGATTTACCCAAATATGTAGAAAAATAATATGATACATAAGAATAAATGGAGCCTGGATCAAACAAAACTGATGCATCTCTATGACAAACCAAAATAATAGTTATGATAATTGAGTCAGATACAACTGGCTATGTCCTAGTAGGAAGAGCACAACATCTGGCGTGGCCTCCCCCTCTTGGGCGACCCCTACCTTCCTGACCTCCACCTCTAACTGTCTATACAAGTGGAGTGGAAACTTCTGTGCTAACCATGGATTAAGAAGCATGAGGGCCCTGTGGAATACATGGAGCTTGAGTAATCTGTGGAGGTGCACCCCTCTTGAATCTGTGGCAGTCCCTCACCATATGACAAGTGGTACCACACTCGAAAAAATCTCTCAGAGGGCGTGGCTGCTGGAACTGGCTTGGGCTCAGTCGATTCGATTAACCGCTGAAAACACCCCATTCAGGAGGCGAACTAGAGAATGGCAATGCATCATGGGCAACTTGAAACTTGGGAGTAGCCAGAATAGCAGTGTAAGTTGTAAGTGCTGGATGAAAAAGATGGACCATATGTCCTCTACCATGACGGCTGCAACTAGGGCACGAGAACCACTGTATGATCCAGAAACTTAAGGCCTCTTGGCCTCCCTCTTCCCTCTCTCCCAGGCCTACATACCCTCTAATCTCTTAGCGATCTTTACTACCTGCTGGTATGGGATGTCAATCTCAAACTCTTGAGCCATGATGAATCTAATACTGTTGTTGAGCCCCTTGATAAATCGATGGACTCACTCTATGAATGTAGAGACTAAAGCTGGTGCATGTGGGGATAACTCACTGAACATGATAGCGTACTCTAATACGGTCATAGACATGCATCACGAAGGCTCTAGGGAACAAACTCCCTCATGAACACCTTTAAGAACTGAGCCAAGGTGAGTGAAGTTGCCTCGGTCAGGCTACCCAACTCATACGCTCGCCACCACTAATAAGATTCCACCTTAAGATGGAACATAGTGAAAATAGCCCGACTTAACTCAACAATACTCATAGTACGGATGATACGGTGGAACTCATCAAGAAAACTTGGGCATCCACTGAAGCAAAACCGCTAAAAGTAGGAGGGTGGTACTTCTTGTACCTCTCTAGCCTGAGCTTCCCCCCTCAGAAGCAGTTTCCCTAACCTCGGGCTTAATTGGGACGTCCATCATTACTGGTATGACCTCTAGGACCTGGTCAACCTGGACCCGATGCTCTTGGGTATGGGTGGCGAGAGTCTGTGCTGCTACCCCAGTGTGAGAAGTGGTATGACCAAATGGAATCAACCATGTCCGAGCTAGAATGATTATTGCATTTTAGCCCACCTTATTACACCGAATGGATTCTACTAGTTCTCCTGCTAGCCACACGTATAAAGACTACCATATCTCACCGCATGTGTTTCAACCCCAAAACCTTATTCCATCGCACGCGTATCAATATCAAAACGTATCACAAATTGCACCTCAAGTACCCTACATCACAACCTACAAAAGAAAGCAACAATAATAGTGTTTTCACAATAAAGAGCCCATGGCTCAACCACAATGTACACCAGATTCTCAACAATAACAATCAGAAGTGAATAACTCAACGGAATAGTATTACAAAACTTAACACTTTACCTCAATGTGAATCACAATCTTTATAACTCAGTACTAGTTTTACCGACAATATATTCCAAGAATAAAAACTTCAATTAAAGAATTCACGATTATATAAAGAATAAGGAATAAAGGAAACAATAGCAACTTCAACTAAACATGTAGGGCAATTAAAAAATAAGATATAAGACAAGTAGAGCATGTGAAGATAGATTAGAAATGATGACTATAACATGTAAAGGTAACTCAATTAAGGCTTGAAAGGAATGTACATAGCTAAAACCGGTCACCTTGCGTACACATTTTTCACACATCACAGTTATCACAACAACTCCAATCCTAAGGGTTAACCTCCTTCCCCATAAAGTTAGACAAGACACTGTACGCGGTGAAATCAGAGGGCCTAATTTCTCTCTATCAAGCCATCTCGGGGAAATGCCTCAAGACCCCGAGGACACAAGGCCACGACTTAGTCCTCTCCCTCGGGGCTTGTCAGGGCCCGATTCGAGGCCAGACATAGGCCGAGGCCAGGACAAAAAGGGGAAGCTCCCAAGAGACGCAGGTGAGTCTGACAGGGCCGGCCTATCCATAACCTATGCTAAGGCATCGAATCAACCCATTCCATCTTCGTATTTTGTAATTAATGCCTATATACTTATAGCTGAGATCCCCTCCTATATAAAGGAGACTCACCCTACCTTTTAAGGAACTGATGTTGCTCAATTTCTCCACAAGTGCAATAATCTCTCTCTCTCTCTCTCTCTTCTTTCTAAACTTATTAGCTCTCACTGGTTCGAGGATACCTCGATATCCATCGCTTTCATATCTGTTCTTTATCATATAACTTAGTTTTTGTTATAAAGAGCTTGGTTTAATTATATCTTCAAATGTTATCCCATTCTCGACTATCCCCGATAGCTCGAGTTCGACCCCGAAGTCCCCATTGGCCAGACCTATATCCGGAAGCAGGCCCTTTGGTTCGATCATTATCTCATTTTAACTCGCGCTCCATCGTTAAAATTCCATATTATTAGCATCAACTAGCTCAAGAATAGATCACGTATTTTTAGAATCCCATTTTACAAATTTAATTGTCGTTACCATTTTTACGGTAAACAGTTTGGCGCCCACCGTGGGGCTAAAAATAGTAGTGATTATTTTCTTACTAGTTTCATTACACAAACGCATATTATCTTTCTCGCTTTTCCTTGTGCAAGATCCTTTTTGATTTCAGGTCAAAATGTCTGGCTCGGTAAACGGAATCGAAAACGATCGCCTCAAAGAGAACGGGGAAAATGGTGTAGCTATCCCGACTGTTGGAGCACAACTATAGAATCCCGATAATATACCCGGATCGATTCGGGCGGACTCAGACTCATAGAATGTACAGAAAGTTAGCGAAACTTCTCACACCGGCAGGAGCGTGAGGCATAGTGACCAACAGGAAGCTCAACAAACCAACCCAAGAAAAACAGAAAGTTAGTCTTCATGTTAGTTTTGAAATGTTGCAGGCACCACAACTGGCCATTGCTTAATTGCAAAGCCATCAATAACTCCCAGCGCAGTAGCACCGGAGACAGCTCCCCCCGTCGAGCAAATACCTAAAAGATCAAGCGACAACGGATAGATGGCAGACCCTGCCATAGCAAAGATGCTTGTGTGCCTCTCCAAAAGAATTGAGTCGGGTCCGCAGAGACTCGTGTGAATGTTCTTCCCCGGGGAAGCAATCCGGAACCCGCTTCATGGAAATCTAGAACGCCGGAACTCCCTAGGTACGATAGGTCCTCGAATCCCGATGAGTGCACCACTGCTTACGCATGTACGGAGAAAGATAGTGACTTTCAAGACGATCCCATATGCCGATGCCATCGAAGCAGAAACGGGGGAGCCCGACAAGTCGGCGGCTGAACAAAGAGAGGATAAAACACCATAAGAAGTCGTATCTCGTTCCCTAGTAGGACAAATGATATCACATCCAACTTTGGATGACCGGACAACCCTAGCCTTCGCTTGGGGTTTAAACAAAGCATACCCGCCGACTTCAGGTCATTTCAAATGATGCTTAGCTAAATACCCGACCGAGACTTGGCCATGCATCCGTACCCAGCACCTGCCATGAATTAGAGCCATGAGCAACCAATCGAAAACCTTTGCAGGCCTGGTACACCCAAGCAGGCTGCCCGCAATAAAAGTAATGACATACAGATGGATATACCATCCACGCGCCACGAATGGGAGGAACGCCGCAAGATTCAACCCGCCTCGCAATGGTAAGGGAGTAGTTCGAGGGCAACATCCTCAAGGAACCTTTAGTGGAACTAGATCCGATGAGGCATAATTGGCAGACGAACCCCATCAACAAGTGTACAGTCTCAACATTGCTATGCCAAATATCGTAGTCACTATAAGAAAAACCAGGAACGTTGAGTGACTCAGGCCTATTCAATCAGGGCCCCTTCGAAAGAACCATAATCCAACGTGAGGACCACATGACGGAGTGGCTACGGGGACACAAAGGACCCCCATCTCGGAGAAATGACAGACGTGTTACTCAGTCACAATCCCCACCAAGTACCATCGAGCGGTCAGGTTCGAATCTAGCCCCGAGGAAAGAAGACAATCGGGAAGGTTAAAGTAAACAAGCCATATCGTATCACCACGACGGTGAAGGAGCAGCGACACCCCCCGAGAACTCATAACATGGGAAGTAAAAATGTCCGCCACTGGGATAAAGGCATATTTAGAGAAATATTTCCTAGGATACTCTTGCATCGAGGGAAAAGGTCACCAAGACTCCACCCCAGCGTCGCACCAGCATATTGGTAACCCTCTCCCTCATCTAATTTATATTAAATAAAATATGTATTTCTAAATTCAGGTAGTTTGGTCGCTTGCAACAACGATATCGGACCAAAGTCAATAGGGCAGCTCGCATTAATGAACCAAATCGCCCCCACATCCTGAATCCCTGGTGAATTCCAAATGACAAATCGCCATAAAACCTATTCTCTTAACATAGCCCATCTTGGTTAGAGCCAGGACATCGAGCCCTATTCCATCAAAGGAGGCGCAAAGTATAAAAGTCTTATTGAGAGACCATCGACACACTACCCAAGGGCACCAACGTCCCTATCTAGCCAAAAGAATGAGATTCCTCGTAAAAGGAAGAACTAGAATGAGTTGACAGGGACACACCAAACCCCAGAACATTGCTTATACATCCCGCGGTAAGGAAGAACTGCTTTGCTCCCTCATTTTCTTTTTACTATCCGGAACACAGACAGTTGGCTACAATATTCAAAGGTTCTCAACTCTATCCGGAGATCCCTAGGCATTATATAAGCGACCGCCGCACTTTCTCCCTTCAGCCGGGCTTCTACCCCCCTCCCAAAAAAAAGAACCTTGTCAACAAGATTATTGGAAAAGAAACATACCAGAGGAAGATCCGATGAGGTCGTAGGCTTTTTTCCAATGGCCCAACAACGAATGATGGTTTTATTCTAAGAGCATCACCCCCTCGGGAGGACCAAAAAAAAGCGGACTAAACCCTGATCGAGAATTATAAGTTAGGTCAAATGGTCCGAGGAGCCGTGCCCGTTAGGATCGAGCTCACGATGACGTAACAATATACGTCTATACCAAGCAATAAAAAGATATATTCTCAGCATCTTATTCTCCAGACAAGAAAATCTCAAGTGTATCCCCAACAGGGGTCCCCCTCCACCAAATGCATTCTGAAATACTAGACTTAAAGCATACAATTAGGCACTCGCACGATCTTAGGGTCGGAACTCCAGGCTCATAAACCCCCCACAACGCAGCTCCGAGTTCACAAAAAGTGATCTTCACGCTTAAATAACTCGATGGCTCGGAGACTGACGTCAATCGCCATACACTGGAAAATTCAAAACTGTAAAACCCTTAGGCGGGCAGACTCGGCATAACCAGGTCCATTATACATCACAAAAAAATTGTAAGACCTCGATAGGCATGACAAACTATTAGACCTCAACAGGCATGAAAATCCCGAAGTTTAGGCTATATATCGCATTTGTAAGAATCCCGAAAGGGCATCCCCTGGGTGTAAATGCCTAAACTATCACTCGGGATCAAAAATGGCTACGGCCAAACGCACATCACTACGGTCAAAATAGAAGATACAGCCAAAATAACATGACTCGGTAATGCCCGACCATCGCGAAAAAAAATCAGAGGCCACTAATTTGAATATACTTCGGAAAGAACCGATTATAACAGGCTTCCCTCAACAGGCAAAAATGAGCTTCGACCATGTCAGCCCAAATCACAAATTCTTCGACCTACTCAGCCTAAAAGTTATAAACCTTCCGAGGTGCTCAAAATATCACCGATAATGACTGAATTCGAGGTTCTTCCAGAATCGATGATGGGTCAGGCAAAAATCTTTCAAAAGACCTTAACAAGCGGAAAACAAATCCTATAAAAAGCCCACAAGAAAAAATAGCGTAAGAGCCATTGTCGCTAACTAAGCAAGTCTATGGGCCACATATCAAAAGGGCTTTGCGACCAAAAAGCGTAAAAGCCATTATCGCTAGCAAAAATTGACAACTTGAGGATTAAAGTGAGCTCAAATCTTAACCCGATTCGGAGACTAGATCCAAAATTGTTAACTAAGAAAGCCTCCGGGCCACATATGGAAAAGTTTCAATGACCAAAATAGCGTACGAAGCACTACCCACATTCGGGAAATCGAAGGCGCTTAAGGGTCAATTAAAGCTCGAATTGCAACGTGATACGAAGACTGGACCCACAATAAGCACAAAACTACAGTATGCCTAAGGGCACGGCATAAATGCCATGATCGCTAGTCGAGTGAGCCTCCGGGCCACCCGCCAATAAGATCACTTTGACCCGAGGCATAGAAGGCCACCATCACCCGCTCGTGCAGGCAGGGAAGGACTTAAGGGTCAATTAAAGCTGGAATTGCAAAATGACTCAAAGACTGGACCCACAATAAGCACAAAACTACAGTATGCCTAAGGGCACGGCATAAACACTACGACCTCCAGATGAGTGAGCCTCCGGGCCACCCACCTATAAGGACATTGCGACCCAATGTACGAGAGGCCATCATCATCCGCCCATGTAGGCAAGAAAGAACTTGAAGGTCAGTTAAAGCTCGAATCACGGCATGACTCAGAGACTGGACCTGAACGGCCGGACAAAGCATAGAGCCGCAATGCTCGCTCGCGTCAAGAATTGCGCCTAGGAGACCTGGGGCCACCCAATTGGTTTCAAACCTACAAGGATCCCAAAAAACATCAAAACTTTCCTGCCTGATCGAAGGCAATAACAGAAAGTGATGCAAAAGAAATAAGGCTTCAAAGTCTCCTCTTATATTACATACGAAAAAAGAAGATGCACTCTCCATCTACAGACATATTCTACATGTATCAAAAACATAGCGACAAAACAGTGCAATCTATGATCCATTCCGAAGGGCTACAGCTTGCCGAGTCCACCCTCCACCTCATCAGCAAGGGGTGACCACGCGTCATGCTCGTCCACCCTTGCTCGATCCAAATCATCAGAAAGAATGAAGCCCCTCACGCCAATCTCCTTGAATAATTCTCTTTGGAATCTACAACGGACATATTCCTTGATCCTCTTCTCTCGGTCAAGGGCTCCCTTCAACTCAGCTTGGGCATTCGTAGCGTCCTTCATGCGAATCGCCATCTTCTGATCAACCTTGGTTCGACTTAGCATCGCCTTAGCCCGTGCATCAATTATCTCGGCCCTGATCTTCAAAAGTTCAGATTCAAAATTGCTTGATCGTATCAACTTGGACTTTTTCATTATCTCGAGCCAAGCAGAGCTGGATTTCAAGGGCGGGGAACTTGGCCAAAGAGCTTGACTCCTCTAAAGCATGATCTTGCAAATGAGCCCTTAGCCCACTACAAGTATTTCTAGTGCAGTCAATGTTGCCCTTAAGGTACTCCGTAGCCTCCGCCTTTTTCTGCAGCTGATATAACAAAAAGGGGCATTAACTTAAAGAGGCCAAAGAGAGCAAAGCACGAGCTGAAAAAAGCTACCTGCTCCATCAAATAGCTCTCATAATTTGAGCTCTGGTACGCCTCATATCGCCAATACAGCAACTCGCCCTCCTTCTCCTTGCTAAACAGCCTAAGAGATTCTCCCTCACCCTGGATTTCCTTAAGCTTGACCCCTTGACGGACCGGCTCATATGTAAGCCTGTCATAGGCCTGCACAAGAAAAACTCAATGGCGGGTGGAAAACGTGGAGTATAGGGAAACTACGCCTAAACTCACCACGAAGTAAAGCCGACGGACTTCCTCGAAGTCAGAATATACTCATGTTGATCCTACCTCTTCGGCCCCGAGAGAATCGGCATCGGGCAAAGCATATTCACTCAAAGGCATCGCCGACCTGAAATCAGGTACTTCGGGGGCAACAGACTCAGACGATGCCCTCTCCTTGGAAACATGGCCCAACCAGCACCACTAGAAGCTTACTCACCTCGTGGGTACTGACCCCTCTTATTGCCATCGTCCCTTGGTTCGGAGGCCAGCGACTCCTTCCCTTCTTAGGAAGAGCACTGGCTCATCCAAAGGAACTGCCCGCTATCTGTAAGCGGCAAATCCAATATAGATAAAAGAGGAAAATGTTCCCTCAAATATATGAAGGCTAAGGCAAAGGCATCATGCGCACATACCTTGGTATTTCGCTCCCCATCCGACGCAAATCACAGCTTACCATCGACGCTTATCGCAGGCCGAGTGGGACACCAGCCTTCAGGCAGGTGCAATCTGAAAAGGCACCAGACGCTCCACTCACGTGCATAATTCGACCCTTCGAGAAATGGAAAAACCTCCACGGGGATAATGTCGACTGTCCGGACCCGGACGAACCAAATGGCCCATTCTCGACCCCTTTCCTCTTCGTCATCAACAACAAAGGGCATGGACGAACGACACTTCAGGGTTAGTAGGCCCTGGTGATGGAAGGGCCGATACAACCTGACGAGGTGACTAAGGGTGAATTCAAGTCCAGCCTTCTCCGTAAAGGACCTTATCATCAACACCACTCGCCAAAATGACGGATGTATCTACACCAAAGTAACTCGGTACTTCAAACAAAAGTCTAGAACGACCCTATCAAGGGGGCCAAAAGTGAAAGACTATAGGTATACGCTCAAGAATCCATCTGCAAAGTCCGTAATACACCCTACCCGGGAAGACACCTACAGCGCTATCCGCTCCCTCTATCCGCAGTATTTTCTTAGCATCTCCAAATACTCCCCCCTTATCAAAGATACCGTCTTCAGAATGAACTCCCTCGGCTCTCAAGCACCGGGAACAGCACTCTCCATTCTCTACCATGCTGGCCCCGAAGTGGTTGCCATGACTATGGTAAAACTAACAGACCAAAGAAAGGTCGTGCACCAACACTTTTTGTACCTGGATAAACGAGGAACCCAATGCCAAGACTCAAGGAGCCGTCCATATTATATCCAAGCTTGAGATAGCATCCTACCTCGAGTGTCCTCACCGAAGAGAATTCAAACTTCGGGAAGCTTTCAACGCCATCACTCAACACGAAGTAGTATCTGATCTCATGATTCCTTTTCTAAAGAAGATGAATAAACTCGAGAAGCTCCAATCACAAAATCTCTACAAAGGTTCGAAGCAGTGCCCGAGTATAGACAACTCCTCAGAAAAAAGTCTATCATGTACATTTTAAAAGGGCTATCTGCATCAAGATCAAAAGGGACCCCTCGGTACCCGAAGCTAGCTTTCACCCAGGATAACATCCTCGAAGGCCCCAAAATCTAGCGCGTTATCTCCATATAATTCGAAAGACCCCCGCAGCTTGGGCCCATCTAAACAATCCAGGATTGCTCTGAGGTATGATTATGGGCTCAAAAGAGAGCCTTGTCGATCAGTAGAGGCGCGGAAAGGACGCTCGCACCCAAGTCAAATATTAGCAATCAAGAAGTAATAGAAGACATTCAAAGGGCCTAAAGGAGTATGAAAACGTGCAGCTACAAAGCAAAATCAAAAGTAGAAATCAAAGGAATATATTCATGTTCATAAAAGTCCATCTACAACTACCCCGAGGGATCCTTACATATGATTACCAAAGCCCGTAAATGGTCTCTACACAGAAGCAAAGAAACAAAAGGGGTACATATAGTGAAGGCCTAGGTCCAAATCTAAGCGCTCGAAGACCCACCTCGGCCTCAACACCTCCGGATGACACCTCCTCCAAGCGTATGACCTCGAAGAAAATATTTTCCAAAGAGCCCTCGGAAGCCCTGCCCCGGCCTTCCACACTGATATCCCCAAAGGGTAAGCCAAGTAGTGGGGAGGGATGAAAAAATGCAATAGCTTTCCAAAGGTCGAGGACCCTCATTGACCTAGAGAACCTCGGAGAGACTGCGGACCAGGCGAACCTCGGAGCCGCTTGCACGACTACATAAAATCCACTTCTTGGAGCATTAAGTCGTGCGAGCTCCCAGCTCGTAGCAGGGTTCCACGTCGAGCCGGGGAATAAAGAGGAGAAGCGGTGTATAATTCAAACGACGGTCTACATGAATGGGAAACCGACTCCCCGTCCATCATCACCTCGGGCCAACAGTAGGAATAAAGTCTGGCATATCAACGACCATAGCGTGACAACGCGATTATGATCGACAAAGGAAAGCCACAGCAAAGGGCCATAACACAATCTAAGGGAGCCCCTCCAAACAGCCTCAAAGCCGTGAATCGTGAGCCCCAAGCATAATGTTCAAAGATAGAAGAAGATGACAAGAAGGAATAGGCAGGCATGCCAATGAAGGTATTGGGATAGTGAAAACAATGCCAAGGCACCCCATTTATAAGGGGTAACAACATGGTCATCAAGGCTTTGAAAGATTGGCTGGCGAATTCAATTAGCGCATCCTTGAAAAATCGAATCAGCGACAGTACTTTTACCTTGAAGAGTGGAAATGATAGTATATCGGGCATGAGTCCATGAGATATGCCATCTATCACAAAAGATCATGCCACGATTCGAATCGTCAGTAAAATGTCTCCATGAGAATCTTGAGGAGTCAGTGGTCATAGTCATTTCACATCGCTTCATTCTGAGAAACATGGAGACTATCGGTACCCAATGAAATCAGAGGGAAAATTTCTTGTTTTCAAGCCATCTCGGGGAAATGCCTCGACACCCCAAGGACAGGAGGCCATGACTTAGTCCTCTCCCTCGGGGATTGTCAAGGCCCAATTCGAGGCCAGACAGAGGCTGAGGCCATGACAAAAAGGGGAAGTTCCCAAGACATCCGGCTGAGTCTGATAGGGTCGGCCTATCCATAGCTGACGTTGAGGCATCACATCAAGCCATCCCATTCCGTATTTTGTAATTAATGCACATATACTTATAGCCGAGTTCCCCTCCTATATAAAGGGGACTCACCCAACCTTGTAAGGAACTGATATTTCTCCATTTATCCACAAGTGCAATAATCTCTCTCTCTCTCTCTCTCTCTCTCTCTCTCTCTCTCTCTCTCTCTCTCTCTCTCTCTCTCCCTTCTTTCTAAATTTATTGGCTCTCACTGGTCCAAGGATACCTCGATATCCATCGCTTTCATATCTGTTCTTTATCGTATAACTTGGTTTTGGTTATAAAAAGCCCGGTTTAATTATATCTTCAACTGTTATCCCATTCTCGACTATCTCTGATAGCTCGAGTTCAACCCCGAAGTCCCCATCGGCGAGACCTATATCCTGGCAGCAGGCCTTTCGGTTCAATTATTATCACATTTTAACTCGCGCTCCATCATTAAAATTCTATAGTATTAGCATCAACTGCTCTAACAACTAGCTTGGTAATAGATCACGTATTTTTAGAATCCCATTTTGCGAATTTAATTATCATTACCATTTTCACGGTAAAAAGACACCTACCTCGAAACATGCAAATTCACTCTACTAGTAGGCATTTTCCTCGATTATCCAACTCCGAACGGCTCGAATCTAGATATAACAACTTCATATATAAACTATAGGAAACTATTTTGAACAATAAAATTCTGATCCTTCTAGAGCAATAAAAAATTCAACTCGGACCTGCGTCTCGGAATCCTACCAATATTTCAAAATCCAAATACCTGTTCAATAACGAGTCGAACCATACTAGAATTACTCAAATACGACCTCAAATAGTCTTTCAAATCCCCAAACTTTTAACCTAATAAGTTTTCATAATTTTTTCCCCAAATTTCCAACTCAAATCATTTATTAAATGATGAAATTAACAATAGATTCGTGTAATTTAACCAAAACCATCTTAAGATTTTTTACCCCAATATTTTCCTTGAAAATATAAAAATTCGTCACAAACCAAGCTCTCTAGGTCCAAAAGTGGATTATGAAATAAAACCCTCGAAATTAGGCCTTCTCTGCCAAGCGATTTCACTTCTGCGTGCCTTTAGTCGCATATGCGACGCTGCACCTGCGAAAAAACCATCATATGTGCAATTTCCAGTTAGGCCATGACTTTTCGCTTCTGCTGACCAAATGTGTATCTGCGCATCCGCTTCTGCAGAGTAAAATTCACTTCTACGCACTCGCTCCTGCGGGCAAGGACCGCTTCTACGACAATAGGCCAAGCCAGCTCCGTTCGCATCTGCAACCACTCCCTTGCACCTGTGGACTCGTAGATGCGGATATCTCCTCACACCTACGATCCGAGCTAGGCAATTCCACATTTTCTTATGTTACTCAATGATCGTTTTTGCGGTGCCGTGCATGTGACCAAAAATATGCAGGTGTGATTGCACCAGACACAACCAAGCTTCAGTAGTCACACGAGTCCAAATTTGATCTGAATTCAATCAAAATCACACCTGAGGCCCGCGGGACCCCGTCTGAATATATCAACAAGTTTTAAAATACATAACAGACCTAGTCGAAGCCAAAAATATCATAAAACAACATTAATTCTATGAATAGCGGCCTAATTCAAGCCTATGAAACTATGAACTTCCGAATTTCAAAAACTAAGGCTAATTCATACCAAGTAGACTCTGATTGACTTTAAATTTTTCACACAAGTCATAAATGATATGACGGACCTAGTATAACTTTTGTAATATGAATTCGACCCCGATATCAATAAATTCAACTCCTGGTCAACCTTCCAAATCTTAAACTTTCTAACTTTTGCCAATTCCCGCCGAAATGACCTTCGGACCTCCAAATTAACATGCGGACATGCTCCAAAGTATAAATCACCATACATAGCTATTGGAACCATCAAAACTCAATTCCAGAGTTGTCTACACAAAAGTCAAACTACTGTCAACTCTTTCAACTTAAAGCTCTAACCTAGGGACTATATGTTCCATTCCACTCTGAAACTTGCTCGAAACCAAACCAATCACCCTCGGAAAATCACATAATTATAATACAACATAGAGGAGGCGATCAATAGGGAATCGAGTCTAAATACTCAAAATGAACAGCCAGGTCGTTACAATATCTTAGAATATTCTGTTTGAGAAACACTATATTCTTTATTCTTTCTCAAGTGTATGGTATGATCATAATGAGGTCTCATGGGAGCTACATTAAAATAATTAAACCTTTTCAATATTTTATAATTATAATAAGACCCAGAAAATAAAAACCCATTAGAAGTTCTTTTGATTTTAATCCCTAAAATCACATCTGCTTCTCCATTATCCTTAATTTGAAATTAGAGGACAAAAACTTCTTAGTCTCATTAGCAACATTCATAGTAGGATCAAAGATTAACATGTCATCCATATACAGACATATAATCATACAATCTGATTTTATCATCTTGGAATAAACACTGGTATCAAATGTATTAACAACAAAACCATTATCTGCTAATGTGCTATCAAACATTTCATTCCATGGCTTAGATGCCTAATTTAGACCATACAGAGACTTTCTCAATATGCATACTTTATTCTCATGTCCTTGGATCAGAAATCCCTCATGTTGAAACATATACATCTCTTCCTCTAAATCGTCATTTGGAAAAGCCATTTTAATAACCATTTGATGTATCACCAAATTATGAATAGAGGCTACAGCAACAAAAATTCTAATTGTTTCTATCTTAGTCATAGGAGAATAAGTTTCAAATTAATAAATTATTTTCTTTTGGTTAAATCCCCTAATGAAAAGTCTAGCCTTATATTTTGCAGTTGTAGCATCAGCTCTAAAGTTTTTCTTAAATATCCACTTGCTACTTATAGGTATACAATCTTTAGGCAAATCAGACAAGTCTCAAGTATTATTAGAAACTATAGAGTCAATTTACTTTTAATGCCTTCTTTCCAAAATTTAGAATCTATTGATCCCATTACCTCATCATAAGTCTTAGATTCTTCTTCTAGTAAATAGATAGGATCAAATTCATCATTTAAAACATCAAGATGAAATTTTTAGTCAAGAAAGTAGTGATAAAGTTAGGACCAAATCTAGCTGCAGTTTTACGTCTCTTACTCCTTCTAAACTCACTTTTATGCTCATTAGTAGTAACATTGAAAGAAGGCAAAGTATGAGAATTAACAGACATAAATAAAAAAGCATTATTAGCCATATCACTAGGCACATTATTTTTCAATGGTAGAATATGTTCAAAATATCCCGCATCTCCAAATTTTTCAAATAGAATTATCATTCACAGACCTAAATCTAAACGCAACATTATTTTGAGCATAAACAATAAAAATGGCATCAAACGTTAGGGGAAAATACTTTCCATAACTCATACGAGATTTTATCTATATTTTTATGAGTGGCTCTATGAAAAATATAGCAAGCGGATAAGACAGTCTCCCCTTACATGTTGTCAGATAAATCCAAATTGAGAAGCATAGAATTTATCATTTACTTAAGGGTTCAATTTTTCTGTTTGGCTACACTATTTTGCTGGGAAGTATTGGAAGCACTAATCTCATGTATAATACCATTTTTCTAACAAGTTGTTTCTAGAGTACTCGTACTATATTCACAACCTCGGTCAGACCCGAGTCTCTTGATTTTTCTGCCTAACTGGTTATCTACTTCTGTTTCGTATTTTAAAAATGTGCTTTCAGCCTCATTTTTTTTGACTTAAGAAGATATACCTTAGTGTATCTTGAAAAGTCATATACAAAAGTAATACAATATTTCTTTCTACTCTTACTAATAGTATTCTTGATATAAGCTAAGTCTGAATACACTAGTTCAAGTAATACAATCTTTCTACTAGTTACATTCTTAAAAAGATTTTTGGTATATTTACTTCTACACAAATAGAACACTTAGAAAAATTATTAACATCAATTGCTGGAACTAATTCCATTTTTCTATCCATTTTTCTAAGTCTTTTAGTAGGAGCAATATGAACATGATCTAGTCTACCATGCCACAAATTGAATAGATAGACTCAGCCATATTGGCAAAACTGAAAATACTAGCATTATTAGTAATGTAGATATGGTGACTTGGTCCGTCCCATGGCAACTATAGAGTTGCATATTTGATAAACTCTATTAACTCGGGATGAATGCCATGTTTGGGGCCTTGGGCCGAACTGTTTGGAGCCTCAGGGGTATTTTGCTACTTTCCTCACACTGTTTTTATTCGAAAGCAAATCATCCATCATGATTTTTACTTGTTTATTGTTTGATTCAGTTTCATTACTCTACTTTATAATATATGAAAACTGTTTGGGCTGAGTTCCCTGATTTTCACTGAAATGCCCGAGTGGCTATGAGGTTGATGACTGAGAGAGGCCGAGGACCTGATGATGAGAATTATATATATATATATGTATATATATATATATATGTATATATATATATATATGTATATATATGGGTCAGGCTGCACACTGCAACAATATTTATATATATATGGATCAAGTTGCACGTCACAACAATATGTATTGGATCGGGTTGCATGCTGCAGCGATATAGCGCTTGGGCTGTAGAGCCCCTCCGGAGTCTGCACCCCCAGTGAGTGCACACGACTATATATATATTTATGGATCGGGCTTCACTCCACAACGATTATCATTATGAGATATACATTGTGCGGGTGTGCTGAGTGTGAGTACTAAATGATGAGAGTTGAGTTACGAGTGACTGAGAGGCTTGCCTGAGGGGCTATATCTATGGGTGGTACTTTGCCTGAGGGGCTTGTTTATGAAATTACTATTTTTCACTCTTCCTTTATACTGACCCTCTATTGAAAAATGTTGAACAAATATTTTAAATAATTTTTATTAAAATTGGAGTTTTTACGAGATGTTCGAAAATTGAACTACGAATTTGACTTTTTTATATGTATTGAGATTCTATGTTGGACCGTGTATATAATTTAAATGCTCGTCACTGTAGCCTTTATCTACTTTGTTAACTTACTGAGTTGGCGAACTCACGTTTCTTCCTGCACCTTGCGTGCAGATCCCGGTGCCAGAGCATCCAAGTGAGAACATCCAGCAGCTTCTAAGTATTTTTCGGAGATAGCAAGGTAGCTACACAACATCTACAGCCCTGCCTTTCTCCTTCCTATCCTTAGTATTATCTATTTTAGTCTTATCTTATATTTAGTAGACTGCATTGGACAATATCTTAGTAGCTCATGAGTAGTGACACCAGGATCGAGCAGTGTGGATGTATTTGGGTAATTGTCTTTCCGCACATTTTGTTATATTTAAATGAAAGACTTGTGATCATAATTGATTTGGAAACGAATTTACAAAAGTCCTTCATGTTATTAGGGTTGAATCGACTTGCCTAATGCTATGATATGCGCCATCACAACCAGGGTGGTTTGGGGTCGTGACAACTAAAGACAAGGGCAAAGCTCAAAGCATGGAGGAAAAGCTTCAATCTAAACTAACCTTACTAAGGATGGTGATGTCATTGATGATGTGGTCGTTGAGACAGCCATGGTGACTTACAAGACTGATTGGATATTGGACATATGAGCTTCAAGGTACCTTTGCTCCAGCAAGGAGCTATTTCATGACTTTGAGGAACTTGCTGATGGCTAGTGTGTCCACATGGATAATTCCACTATGGCTAGAGTTATGGATAAATAAGAAATTCTCCTTAAATTAATTTCTGAAAAAATCTTAGCCTTAAACAATATTTTGCACGTACCCTCTTAGTAGAAATTTAGTTTTTGGTGCGCTTCTCAATAAAGTAGGTCATAAAATTATTTTTGAAGTTGATAAAATTACTAGTTCTTGAGGGAAGGGGGTGGAACTTTGTTGGGAAGGGTTACCTCAGTGGCGATTTATTTGTACTGAATATTATATACAATACACTATAGGAGCATATAGTATACTGCAACAGTGTATTATTATCGTATACAATATATTATTATAGTATACTATAAATCTATAATAATATATAATATGTTTGTAAGGCCCCGTGAAATCCCTACTCGAAAACCCGGATCCTGTGGTGCCAAGTCAGGAGCATGTGTTAAATGAAAGATTTGTAAGAACTCTGGTGATAAGTGAATGATTAATGGTAGTATAGATTGGTAATGATTAATTGAAATTAGTATAGTGTATTGGTTGAACTGTATGGGACTCACCGAAGTGACCAAACTATGTGCAAGAATGTGTCAAGTGATTGAATATGTGCAAGTGTTAAGGAAATGAATTGTATACCTGTTGTAGGGATCATAGGAGTTGTGTAATGGTTCTTGAAAATATGTTTTGGGGGCTCTCTGACAGGTAGATATGTCCAAATTACAAAGGAAACTCTGACGAAATTTTTCTAAAAATATGGGAGTTAGTAAAAATTTTTAAAGTCTGCATATCATGTTTTTCAAACCAACTGATTTTCAAAAATCCTCATTCGAGGATGAATGATCTTAAGTGGGGGAGGATGTAAGGCCCCGTGAAATCCCTACTCGAAAACCCGGATCCCGTGATGCCAAGTCAGGAGCATGTGTTAACAATTCATAATCGAAATACGGACCGCATATCTGCCGCAGAGTGAGGCAGAATGTTGGTTAAAATTGAAGTCAGTTATGCGATCGAAATGCGGTCGCATAATCGAAATGCGGACCGCATAGTCGTCGCATATTTTCCTTTGAATTTTGCGAGGGTCAGCTTTGCGGTGCACTTCTTGACCACAGAACGTTAATGCGGACCGCATTCTTACCACAGACTGAGTCAGAGTGTTTAGTTTCTGGGGAGCATTTTGCGGTCCATTATGCGGACCGCATGTTTACTCTGCGATCGCAAATGCAATCGCATATTTGACTCGGGGCTCCAATTTTTTAATTTTTAACCCGACTTCCATATCGATATATCCGGTGCTATAGCTCATTTTAAGCATTCTTCTGAGCATTTCTAGAGAGGGAGAGAGGGTTCTTAGAGAGGGAAAGTCTCCCCATCGAATTGCTCTACATGATATGGCTAGATCCTTGAAGAAAATCAAGTGAAGTCCCCTAGACCTTCATCTCAAGAGGTAATACTTCATCACCCCAACTCTTGTTTGTTTTAATCTCAGATATAAGGGGTCACTAGTGAGATTATTCATGGGTATAACAATGGATTCCTTGCATGCATGTTGAACCTTAGAGTAGTGGGAAGTGGTTAATTAAATAGGGGTACAAACTGATATAAATTGCACCTCCAGGGTTTGTCAATATGCTTGAATCAAGCTAGAGTCTCAATCTCATCTCTAATTCTCGATTTAATTTATAATTCTTACTCAATAGATCGAAGTGCTAAGAGTTCCGGAAATTTGTAAAAGAGTAAGGAAATCTTTATTGAGGTATGTATGGCTAAAATCCCCTTTTTATTAGAAATCGAGCTCTGTTGTCATTTACGAAAGTATGGTAAGAGTTGAATTGGGTAGTGTATTGATTGTTATTATGCATTAATTGATTTGCAATTATCTATACATATTCGTGAAGGATATGCCTCAATGTGAATAATGTATCAATCTTGATAATTAGAGAATGATGAAAAAGTATAGTTATGTGTTGAAATACTTGGGCTATAAGCCAACATTGAAACAAAGAACTATTTATGTTAGCTATGTGCCCACTTACCTGTGATTGCAACTTGAATTATCTTTGATATATGTGTCTATGATCACAACTTGTAAATTGAATATTGAAAAGGGAAAACGATGTGATGATGGTAGCCATGAGTGCCCATGAGTTGTTATGAAATGTGTGGAATAAAGATATGAAGGTGTTGACTAATGAGAATTGAGTAATGCCTCTAATGAGGTGACCTAGCCGATCGGGTCGTGATCGGACACCATACCGCACACATCATGGTAATGTGCTGATATTGAATTCCGGATAAGGTAAATGAAATATCGATTGAGAGTAATGCCTCCAATGAGGTGACCTAGCCGGTCGGGTCGTGATCGGACTCCGCTCGAGATGGCGGTGGTAATGAGAACAGTGGTGAACATGTGACAGAAATGACCTAATCTATGTTGTGGAAATTGTATGAAAGATTATATGAATTGCTTCTTTGATTTACCCATATTAGTTGCTTGTATCTGTTTAATAGTTCTTTCTAGTAAAATGGTGTTTAGTTATACATACCAGTACAATTCAAATATACTGACGTCCCTTTTGCCGGGGGCGCTACATTCGTGTTATGATTGTAGGTGGATCTATAGTAGGCACTACAGTCCACCGGCAGTAGCACCTCCTCCACTTTTTGTCACTTGTATGGGTGAGCCCCTTTCCCCTCGGGGCCCGGCGTGGCTTATGCCGCTATTCTTCCCGGAGTATTATTTTTTGTATTTGTGTAAGGTATAGCCGGAGCCTTATTTCCGGCATTTCTGTATTATTCTTCAGTTATATTTAGAGGCTCCATAGACAGGTTGTGGGTAGTGTCGGGTATTGGAAATTAAAATAGAAATATTGATGTTTGGCAATGATGTATATAAGTTTATAACTTGTAATACCCTTAAAGTGGCGAAATGATGTTGCTAATGAAACTGAAATGGAAATCATTAATTATATTATGATAGAATTCGATTAATGGAGTCTATCCGTTATTTAATTATGTGTTGGGTTGGGTAGTATGTATGAAACCTGCCATGCTTGCTCAGTCGGGTTTACTCGGTTGAATGTCGGTCGCGCTCCTCGGATTTTGGGGCGTGACAATGTTGTAACTGTATGCTGTAATAGTATACAATATACCATAATAGTATACTTAGTACCCGTAAATCACTTGCCTTTTCTCTTTTAGTTTGATTTAAGCTTTTACCCAGCGTGGAGGGCAAATTAAAAATACAATTTTTTTTTCGTTTTGATTTATTCTATGACTTGAATTCCAAGACTTATGACTTCTGCAAAATATTAATCTGCCATTGGAGGACCTTGATGTTTCGAAACTCATCTTCTTCCGGGTTAGCAGAATTCCTTACTTAGAATTTTTGGTTCGCAGGCTTTTCAAATAAAGTCAAAATTTCCTCGATTTGGGATTTAAAATAAACTGGTGACTTGGGACACCAAATGAACAATTCCAAGTGGCAACTCTGAAAATTAAATAAATTAATCTCATTTCGAATAATGTCACTTTAATTGGAAAAACTCCCTCATATACCCCCTCGGGTGGGTAAAAAGGAGGTGTGACAATTTTACATGATTTTCACTCCAAAATCCTCGTTCTCTATTAATATTTTTTTTGTAAAAATTTTCGAGGTTTCATACCCTCAGGTCTAGGTTTACATTCGTTACTTACCTCAAATCGGACAAAAATCTAATCCACAATGCCATTGCCTCTCGACCCGGCCTCAAATCTCCCCGAATCTATCCAAAATCAGAATTATAATATCAATACATACCAAAGGAACAAAGCCCACGCAAAATTATCAAATTAACTCAAAAATTTTAAATTTGGTCAAACCCGACTACCAGGACCACATCTCGGAATCCAGTAAAAATCACAACACTAGAATCTTTAACCTCTCACAAGTCTATGCATACCAAAATCATCAAAATCGGACCTCAAATGGCCCATCAAATCCTCAATTTAAAAACTCTAATTTCAGGCCCTAATTTTCCAAATTTTCACCACAAATCTCTTCAATTTCCATGTGTAATCGGACCATAGATACGAATATTAAGTTCAAAAACTTTACCTCAACAAGAATCCTCTTGATTTCCTCTTCAAAACCCTCAAAAAGCTTCAATCCCGACTTCAAAATGGTGGAATGGGCTAAATTACGCAAAGGGGGAACTTATAAACTTTCTGCCCAGCGATTTCCGCATCTGCCGACAATATTTTGCACCTGTGGTCCGCTTCTGCGCTCAAAAATCCGCACCTGCAGAATTTACTTAACTCCTCAGACACTGCACATGCGACCCAGGTCTCGCACTTGCGGTCTCGCTGATGCGGTCCAGCCTTCCGCTCCTGCGACCAATGTTGCTTATGCGATCTCCTTTCTGCTTCTGCAGTTCGCACCTGCGGTCCCCAATCAGTAGATCCGGTTATGGAAGAATACAACGCCTGAAGCTGCTCAATTACAATTCCAATCTTTCCGACAACATTTCGAATTCATCCCGAGGTCCCCGGGACCTCAACCAAAAACACGAACAAGTCATATACCACTATTCAAATTTATTCCAACCTTTGGAATGCTCAAAACAACATCGAAACACCAAATCAGCCACGGATTCAACCCTAAGGATTTCAAAACATCCAAATTCCACAACCGATCCAAAAACCATCAAACATCATCCGAATGACCTGAAATTTTGCACACACGTCACAAATTACACAATGGACCTACTCTAATTTCCAAAATCCCACTCCAACCCTAATATCAAGATTTCCACTGGCGACAGGAAAATGCCAAAATTTCAATTTCGCTAATTCAAGCCTAAATCTACCACGTACCTTATGTTCCAAATACGCTCCTGAGTCAAAAATCACCTAACGAAGCTATCCGAACCATCAGAATTCACATCTGAGTAATTCTACACATAAGTCAATATCCGATTGACTTTTCCAACTTAAACATCAAAATAAGAGACTAAGTGTCGCATTTCACTCCATGACCATTCCGAACGCAGAACAACCAACACAATATGATGAAATATAGTTGAACAACACATAAAGAAGTAGACTGAACCATGTTGAAATCCTTTGATCTCAACATTCGAACCTGACGCTCCAAAATAGCCACTAGCTCCACATCATAAGTCAAATCACCATCTGACTGAAACGTGGTGAAATCCAAAACATGAGATGGATCGCCAATATACTTTCGGAGCATAGAACACATGAAATAGAATATGCATGTAAGGCCCCGTAAAATTTTATGCTTAAAACCTAGTACCTCATAGTGTCAAGGTCCGAATATTGTGTTAGGAATGTGTAGAATTCTTTGCGGCGAGCTTGCGAGCCGCGGTTCGGACCCTCGGTAGTGATATAAGCTTTAAAAATCAAAAGAATAAATTTTTCCAGAAAATTGTCAATTCTACGGTCAAGAAGGCGGTCGCAGATCAGCTATGCGAACCGCATTCCTACCGCAGAGTGAAGCAGAAAATTGGTCTAAGATGATGTCAAAAATTCGGCCCATTCTGCGATCGCAGAATCGAAATGCGGACTGCATTCCTATCGCAGAGTGTAACAGAAGATTTGTCAAAGATTGAAGCTAAAATGCGGTCAATCCTGCGGCGCATTATGCGACCGCAGAACATGGATGCGGACCGCATTCTTATCGCAGATCGTGTCAGAATATTTGATTTTTGAGGAGCAATTCTGCGGTCCATTATGCGGACCGCATGTCTACTCTGCGATCGCAGATGCGACC
>MU788096.1:0-109810 GCA_026770625.1 Nicotiana glauca | reverse complement strand
CCCCCCCCCATATGACATCTTCTTCTGGTTCTCAAAATGAACAACATTAGCTTCTAAGCTTTCCCTTCCCGTCACTCATTTGAGATCTGAGGTGTTTCAGATTTGGATCTGCGTATGCATGCTCGCTTTGAAGTTGATCTCACTGCGTTTTCTTTGTCGATGTGATGTTTCTATTGCTAGATTTTCCACTCTATTTCATGCCTTATTTGGTCATTTTTTTGTCGATTTCTGGTTTGAGACATGTTCGAATTTGGTGGAGCTGAAAGATTTCCTCGCTGGTTGAGTCACTATCTGTTGCTATAGTCGATCTGTCTCAGCTCATTGATTTCAACTCTTGCTTGGTTCTCTAGTTATTTTACTGCTGATTAAGGTCAATTCTAGTCCAAGTAAGTATGTTCTCTCACCTCTGTATTTTTCCAGATCTTGTTTAATATAAAATCATGACTATTTTTCTTCATGTTTTATTGTTGCTTAGATTCTGTGTATTGTAATAATAATTTGATTCCATAAATGAAGAGTGTAGTGTGCGGACATAATTGTAAAGGAAATTTTGACACTAGGATTCTCATAGTGTGACATAAATGTGAAAGATCATGTATCAAAGTTGATAAGAGTTTCAACTTTGCTCCATGTATCATTTTCTTCATGTCTTGTATATTGGTTGTATCGTTTGTGCCTTGTGCGAATATCCTCTTCTTGTCCTCCAGTGATGTATGATGATGAATATATCAATCATTGTGTAACTTGACCATGTTGAGCCTCTACTTGAACGAATTGAAGCCATCACTTCTGCCACTTTCATATTTTGAGTTCCTTGAGTTAATTTATAATTTTTAAATCTGAGCAATCTTGTATTAATGCTTGCAGAAGTTTGTAATTATTTCCATTTGTTATGTTGATGTATGACACTCATGTGGAAAGGCTAGTCAAATGTAGTTATACGCATTTCTGAATTCAATTTGGACCCATTTGGTAGCCTATGGCCTACCAACGTACATTTGAGAGAAACTGCTTCTTCATCATTTTCTTTATCATGTTATCAGACATGTGTTGTAATCGGAGTGGCTTTTAATTGTCACTATAGAACCTAACTTAGGAACGTGAAATTCCAGAATGTTATTCTTCTATAGTTTTCCTGCGAGAGGGACGATTTGTTTGTTCGCATAACATGTTTTCAAAAATCTAGTTAAGCTATAAACATCATAGCTTGCTTTAGGCGCGATTAATAAATCATCATGGCTATGGGTACGGTTCTCGTGGCATGGTCACGATACATAATTCCCAATTCGGGTGTGCATTTCATGTGACCCGACCACAACTTCGAATAATAATAATTAAAATAAATATATCGTAAATAGCGGGTGTATTTCATGTAGCGTGATTCGCAACATGTACAAAAACAAACAAGTGTACGACAATCGTAACTTGTCCCATAAATAATTCCACAATGCACAATAGGTTTAAAACAAGTAATGAATCAGATAATAAGGCCAATTATTAATAGTTGAGAGACCATGATAAAACCACGAAATCCGAAAATGCCTAACACCTTCTCCCGGGTTAACAGTTATCTAGTTTTTTGGTTTCCCAGACTTTTAAATGAAGATATTTTCCTCGATTTGGAATTTAAAAAATAAAACCGGTGACTTGGGACACCATAATAAATATCTCAAGTGGTGACTCTGAAAATTAAACAAAATAATCTCATTTCAATTAATGTCACTTTAATTGGAAAACTTCATTATATCCCCTCAGGTAAAAAGGAGGTGTGACAGCTCTGATGGTTCTGTTGGGGATAAGAACCCAGAACTTCTGGTTCAGGGTTTAGGATTTGAGCTTATAATGACTGGTATACTTGGCTTTTATCTATTATCTGATTTTTGCATGTTTGATCCTAATGTGCGAAATGCTGCTTTTTACCGCTTTGATATTGATTGAACTATATATAAAAACTGTTACGAAACCCTCCTTCTCTCTCGATCTTCTACATCTTCTGGGGAGTGTGCGCTTCGCATAATTTCTTTTCTGTTAGAGTCATATCCTAATTTCAGAACGAGGTTCGGACAAGTTGCAAAGCCGATAAAGCATATGTATTCCCGGTACGTTGCACCCCTCGCCTTGAGCAGTACGCTCGGATAAGCCAGGTCTAGAACAATACATGATTTTAAACCTAGAATAACATAGTCTCATGCCAGATCCCTAGTAGATACATTTGTTAGTATCACATGCATTTGACTTTGGGGACTCAACACAAGGGTTGGGTCCGTCTAGAATAAGTGTACCCAAATTAAAAAGACCATCCTGATTCATCTTACGTGCTACTTGTGCATTTATTTGCTACGACTTATATGTTGACCGACTTCTAGAATAGAAAAAGAAAATCAAAAAAAGGAGAAGAAAATAAAAAATAAAAACAAGATTGAGATATAGGTATTTGAAATTTCGAAACTTTGCCGAAATTCTGGAAAAAAAAAAGAATATTTCAAAGTGAGCCAAAAAAATATTCAAGTGCCATGTTCCCCTGTTCCGTCAAAACTGAGCGAATTATGCGGGTTTGATTCTCACCGGAGGTGAGATACGTAGGCAAACGTCATCGATTTCAGCCCCAATTTTTTAAAAAATCCAAAAAATTTCTTCCTTTAATTCCTTCTTTCGGAACATTCCTTAGAAAATTAAAAAAAAAAATTTAAACTAAAAAAATAGTTTTCTTCGTTCTGAAGTCTTTCATGCAAAAAAAAAAAGAATATAAAAAGAAAAATCAATAAAATATCAAAATCCAAAATACGGATTTCCTCTATTTTGAAGTATTTTTTCCAAAAATTTAAAAACAAAAAATTACAAAAAAAAATAATAAAAAGAATTTTTTTTCCTTGTTTAAAAGTCTTTCTTTCGTAAATGTCATAAAAATTGAAAAATTGAAGTCTAAAAATATTTTTGTTTTTCTCTAGAAGTACATTTATAAATAAAATAAACTCAAAAATCCAAAATATTTTCTTAAAGTTCCTCTTTCGAAAATTAAGAGGCAACATCTAAAATCTAAAAACATTTTCTTTCTTCTTTTAAAAAAATAGAAAACAAATAAAAATTCAAAAAGACAATATTTTTCTTTTTACTTTTGAAATTCCCAAAATGCAAATCAAAAGAAAAGAAATTTTTAGAAGTTTTTCTTTCAAACAAAAATGAAAATCCAAAATGCAAAATATTTTTCTTGTTAGAAGCTTTTGAGGTATGATTTGCCTATTTTAAAAATGTTGAATAAATTAAAAAAGAAAAAAAAAGAGTTATCTTATTTATCTTGTTCCTAGTATTCCCGAACTATGCAAGATCCGATTCATGTGGCGTCATTATACATAGGCAATCCTCATCGGATTCGATCATAGCCATAAAATTAATTGAGTGAAAAATAAACTGAAAAAAATAAAAATAAAGAGAAAGTGAGTGAAAAAAAAGTGAAAAAAAAGAAGAGAAAAAAGAAAAAAAAAAGAGTGACAAGAAATAAAAGAGCGACAAAAGCAAAAAAAGAAAAGAGAGTGCCAAAAATAAAAGAGCGACAGAAACAAGATGAAAAAAAATCAAGAGTGATTAAAGAGAGGCAAAAATGAAGAAAAGAGGTACAGAGTGAAAATGGTTAGTTAAGGCTTGGTTGAAACATGCAACGTTTAACTATTTAGGCGCATTGCATCCAAACATGCAATTTCCTATTTGTTAAGCGTCTCAAAACTAATAAGGTTGTTAGGTGTGCAAACTAGCCGGGGTTTGGGGGTTGGTTTTGTTGGTAGTCTAGCCTTTTCTCCTTCACAAGATCCGAAGGCACATATGGCCTCCACAAGCAATCTACCAATCATCGGTCCTGAGGATAGCCCGGTATCGGCTATTCTACAGCTCGAATCAGCAGTTGCTGAAGAGAATAGGAAGTTGCGTATCCGCATATTGAAAATGTGGGACGCCTGGTCTAATGGTAGAGAACTGCCAAGTGCAATCGCTGGGTTCCCTGAGTTGATCTCCAGGTCAGGTGAGGTTACCAACGCCCCTGTGTCCAACCCGCTCTTCCCATGCGGGCACCCTCCAATGCTTTTCAATGTTTCTGGCATGCCTTTTTTGGCTTGCGCTCATGCGCCAGTTCCCAAGGCACCTCCGGTATTGTTCTCTGTAGCACCAGTCTGCACCAGAACACAACTAACTTTACTACAACCATATATTGAGCCTCCAATGTTCACCTTTCAGGGTCCACAACTTCAATCAGAAATAACATATGTGACCACGTACTCTTTCACTAAACCTCCACAATATGATCTCTCGGTGGAGCAAGAAAAGCTTGTGAAAAATCCCGAGCAAGAGGAAATGGCTTAGAAGATGAAGATCCTGGAGCAAAGCCTCAAAAACATGCAAGGTCTGAGTGGCCAAAAAAGTGTCTCATACTCTGACCTCTGTATGTTTCCCCATGTCCACGCCAGCTGGCTTCAATATGCCAAAATTAGAAAAGTACGGCGAGCATGGAGACCCGGTCGCTCACCTGAAAAGAGGCACTGGTTGAAAAGAAGAGCTGCTAATGGCCTATTTTGGGGAAAGCCTCACCGGAATCCCTTCTGAGTGGTATACGGATCAAGAAATTACTTATTGGCACGTGCGGGACGATATGACCCGAGATTTTATCCGCCAGTTCCAGTATAATGTGAACATTGCTCCTGAAAGAAACTCTTTGTCCAATTTGAAAAAGAAAACTGCGGAAAGCTTCCGATAATATGTTGTCAAATAGCGTGACCAAGCTACGAGGGTAAAGACTCCAATGGACGAAATTGAAATGGTCAAGGTCTTTCTACAGGCCCAAGAGGAAGACTACTTCCAGAAAATGATGTCCGCTATGGGAAAGTCGTTTGTTGATGCTATCAAAGTTGGGGAGATGGTAGAAATTGGGCTAAAACGGGTCGAATTTTTAGTCATGCTGCTTTTTAAGCCACATCATCACTTATTCAAAATGGTTCAGAGGATTTGATAAATGGAAACGGGAGAGAAGAATGAGCCATGATGGGTTCTAGGTTGAGGGGGGCCCGCAGGTCATTTAACTAATCATACATGCTTCCTGAGGTCCCTCAACATTATTATCCCCTTCAAGATGCTGCTTATCTCGAGGCACCACCTCCTTATGTGGTCATGAATCCGCAACCTTACACATGGCCACAACATCATACACAAAACCGAGCTTCACCTCCCATAAATTCCTATCCTTACCAAGCTCCATATAATCCCCAACCAAATGTTCCCAGGTATAATTAGCCCAAGAGAGCTTTCAGAAAGAATCAGTTCACCCATGTTGGTGAATCGTATTCAAGCTTATTCCAAAAGCTAATCAAGCTAGATCTATTGCCAGTTTCCCCGAACCGGCCGAACACCGAGTCCCCCTTGCACCGAGCTGATGCGAGATGTAAATATCATTCTGGAGAAGTAGGACACAGTACGAAGGACTGTTGGACCCTTAAAAGGGTAGCTGAAGACTTGATTGAGGCTGAAAGAATTGTCTTTTGGGATGAAGAAGCTCCTGATATGATGAACAATATGTTGCATGCTCACAACACTAGGCCAATAGTCGGAATGATTTGTGAATATGTGGAATTTGATCCGTCACTGAAGGCTATTACAACCATTGCTAAAATAGAAGAAAAGCCAAAAGACAGTCTCCAAGCTTGAAAGTTCTCCATCAGACGGGAGTCTCGGTAGCCAATCTTGCTATTCTTTATGCATCCGGATTATCTCAGGGTATGATCCGGATGTTCTAATTTATTGTCTTACTTTATGATGTAAACCCTTATATCAAATGAAATTAATATTTCATTTTCCAGGAATGTCTCTTTTCTTAGTCTTGTCACTTTTCTTATTTTCTTTTTAGTTCTGTTAACTGCAAATTTTAATAACATGACATGCTTGCGGACTTCATGCCCAGATCCTAAAACACTGTTAGACCTCAAAATAATGAATAAAGAATTAGATTACAATGAAGATAAGCTCAAGGAAATAAAACAAATAGTTTGAACTGCTAAAGGAAAATTCGCACCAGATTGGATAACAAGAGTACTGCCAAAGAGAGCGTTGTACCTGGGAAACATTGAAGGAAATGTCCCTGTAACAACTGTCAATGCAGATGCAACCTCAAGGTAATATGTTTGATCCTCTATATAGTATTAATATTCTTTGGTTGGGATGACAAGGGCTTTAATTCTCGCTACCCAAATACCATTAACGCTTTTGTAAATCATTTGAGCTGGTCACTCTCCTTTGATTACCCTCTTTGGAACCTGAAGATGTTATTGAAAAAAATTGAAAAATGAGATGAAAAATGAAAAAAAAAGGAGAGAAGAAAAAGAAAAATACAAAAGAATGAAAAAAACAGTCAAAGAAAATGAATTGAAAAAAAAATGAAAAAAGAGAGGAAAAAGGAAAGAAACGAGAAGGAGAAAACAAAGCAAAATAGAAGAAAAAACAAAATAAAATAAAAAACAAAGCTTCCTTGAACTACGTTCGACTTGATTCTGAAAGGATACGTAGGCAGCCTCTCCCCGGGGTTCAATCACACCAAAATAAAAATTCAAATTCCCCCAAAAGTAAAAGTAGGGCAGATGTTATAATGGTTCCGCGATGATCCCGCCCGAATGGTTCCAAAGTTGTAAATTCAGTCCAAATCATTTTTACCCAAATCCTTTCAAGTCCTTCCGATCAATCAGTGAGAATGTTCAAGGATTGGAGAATACAGCTACTTGGATCTGATGCAATCAAAGTGAAATAAATAAAATGTGAGAGTCTTATTGGTGAAAACCCACACGGTCACCATAAGGCAACAGTAAGTACAGAAAAAATGAGAGAGTCTTGTTAGTGAAAACTTGCAAGAGCACTACGAGGTGATGGTGAGAAGAGAAATAAGAGAGGTCAGCTTGTGAAAACCCGCAAAGGGCACCATTGATCAAAAAAGAGGATCTTCAGTCACTAGCAATGACACAGTCCTGGGCAAGGTTTCTCGGTTTGGAGGCAAAAGTTGTGATGAATTTCTGAGAATCGGACAGTTTGCATAGATTAGGAATCCAGTCCAAAAAGCATGTCATGTTCATTGAAGTCCGCATGCACTCCAGATAAGTCCTTTTGTTCTTTTGTGAAAGGGATACCTTTTGTTTAAATTCATTGTCCATTTTATTGTTTGTTTTTCTTTGAATCCCTTTCGGTCTAACTCTGTTCCAAAACTAAGACAAGGAAAGGATGGAAAGACTTATTTACAGGGTTCTCATTTGATATGAGCTAATATGCAAAAAAATGCACCCAGCCTCGTCAGGGGCATCAAGTCAACTTCGATCGGCCATGGTGACTGATGTTTTAAAATTGAAAACTCTTGGAAGGAGAAAATAAATTTGAAGTGCCAATAAAGGCAAATGAAGTTGAAATGGTTGAGTCCCACATGACTAACTATCTCGGCAAAGATTTGAAAAAACCAAGGTACCCCAAATGCTCTGAAATTGAAATTGGAAGAAAGAAGCAAGAAATAAAAGGCCTACGAAGGGGAAATAAAGATGGAAAAGTTTAAGTCTCACACGATTAGCCATTTTAGCAATGTTTAAGGAGCCAAATGTTCCCCAATGCTTCGAAGTTAAAAATTGAAAAAAAAAACAAAAGTCAAAGGCCTATAAAGTCAAAATAAAGTTGAAACGGTTGAGTTTCATGCAACAAACCGTCATGGTAATGTCTGAAAAAGCCAGAGGCTCTCCGGGGTCAGAAATGCAATCGATACTCAGGAAACAACTAGTTGCAGTTGAAAAGGCCGGAATCAAGTGACTGAAACGCTCAAGGCCATAAAACCAACCACTGTTTCAAACTGATAAATTGTTCTTTGTTTGAAAAATAGGAAAACAGGTGTAATTCAAAGCAAACTTGCAAGAAGCAGGTGCAATAAAAAGAAACCACACAGAGACTAAAATAGCTCTGCAGCAATAATCACTCCAAAAGGGAAGTCTCTCCTCCAAATTCTTTCTTGCATATTACTCATTCTCTAAACAAAAACAAAATGAAATGAAAAGAATAAAATAAAAGAAAGATAATAAGAAAAATTGAAAATCATGGTAGTATAGGGTCTCCAATCCCTAGCTGCGTCTTTTCCAACATAGGGTCCCATTCCTTAGTTGATGCCGGCATAATCCGATGACTTTTCCAACATAGGGTCCCACTGCCTAGTTGATGCTGGCATAAACCGACGACTTTTCCAACATACTGTCTCACTCCTTAGTTGATGCCAGCATAACCCGATGACTTTTCGAACATAGGGTCTCACTCCCTAGTTGATGCCAGTATCTTTTACAATATAGGATCCAACTCCCTAGTTGATGCCGGCATAACCCGATGACTTTTCCAACATAGGATCTCACTCCCTAGTTTATGCCGGCATAACTCGATGACTTTTCCAACATAGGGCCCCACTCTCTAGTTGATTCCAGCATAACCCGATAACTTTTTCAACATAGGTTCTCACTCCCTAGTTGATGCCGGCATAACCGGATGACTTTTCCAACATAGGTTCCCACTCACTAGTTGATGTCGGCATAACCCGATGACTTTTCCAACATAGGGTCCCACTCCCTAGTTGATTCCGGCATAACCCGATGACATTTCCAACATTGGGCTCCACTCCCTAGTTGATGCCAGCATAACTTGATGCCGATATAGGGTTACCACTCCTTAGTTGATGCCAACATAGGGTCCCCACTCCCTAGTTGATGCCAGCATAACCTGATGCCAACATAGGGTCACCACTCCGTATTTGATGAATTTCCAACAATAGGGTCTCCACTCCTTAATCTCATTTTTCCAAGGATACACAATCCTGATTTTACTGCTTTCAATAATGAAGTAGTGTTGAGTTTTGGCTACAAATAACTCACAAAATTTTTCTACTGAAAACTAGGGCAGAAAAATTCCATTCATTTGTTTGTTTTGGTGTCTGAGCAGGTTATACCTTGGGACACAGGGTTCGAGACCACCAAAAGAAGAAGTCTCTAATCAAAAATAAATAAAAAAAGAAAAGAAGTGAGCTCAAAGTGCAGAAGTAGAGAAAATATGTGGATTGCTCAAGATATTATTGAAGTCACAAGCTTTGCATGTCCCATCTTGATCCGAAAAAGCTAAAGAAGATTGAACCAACACCTGTAGCTAACAAGCATCAAGATTCAGATTATTGTCCGCATGAAGAACCATCAAAGACACAAGATCAAGCTTCAAAAAACTTATAGATAGGAATTGTCACGACCCCGAATACCGGTCGTGATGGCCCCTATCACATTACTAGGCAAGTCAGACCAACTATCAAACCACAACCCATGTTCATTTTAACAAATCATTTTCTAACACTACTTAATTACCAATTATCAAAATAAGTGTGTAAAACAGTAGGATAGATATGCAGAAGTCAACAAAACATGAAAGACTACACAACCCATACTGAATCTGGTGTCACGAGTCTAGAGCCACTAATACAAGTCTGAACGACCTACTACATAGATAGTCTATAAATGTGTAAATAATAAGATAGAAGGGAGATATCAGGACTGCGGATACCGTGCAGCTACCTCGAAATCCCCGGCAATGCTGGAAAATAGCTGAAAAGCTCTCACTCGACCGCTCGGGCACCTGGATCTGCACACAAGGTGCAGGGAGTAACGTAAAAATGCCAACTCAGTAAGTAACTAAAGTAAATAATATACTGAAATTAGTGACTAGCAATTCAAAACATATAACGTTAAAATCAATTCTATCATAAATTCGTCGTTTTTAGTTTAAAACTTTGAAATCAGTTACTTGACAATATATCCAACAGAGGATTATTTATAAGAAGAGTGGAAAACAGTAGAAACATCATGACAGGGCCCCTCGGGCAAAAGATCACTCAGAATATGGCTCCTCGGGCAGCTCAATCACTCGTGACTTAGCTCTCGTCACGCAGTACTCACTCTCAGCACTCAGCTCATTTAATCTCATAATAATAGAAATTATAGTAACCGCTGCGACGTGCAGCCTGATCCATATTAATAATCGACTATATTCATTGGGGGTGTGCAGACTCTAGAGGGGCTCCTACAGCCCAAGCATCATATCGATGTGGCGCGCAGCCCGATCCAACATATATATTGCTGCGGCGTGCAGCCCGATCCATATAAGTATCGCTGCGGCGTGAAACCTGATACATAATATATATACATATAATATCCTTACCATAAGGTTCTCAACCTCTCAATCATTAGCCTCACAGCCTCTCGGGCATCACAATAGAAATTAGGGAACGCGGCTCAAACAGTCCTCACAATAGGAGTAGAATGATAAAACCAGTTTTAAACATTTAACAGGTAAAACATGACTGAGGATATGATTTTAATAAGTAAAGTGAGAAAAACAGTTAAAATTCCCCTAAGGGTTTCTACAGATCGGCACAAGGCCTCAAACATGGCATAAAGCCCATAATACAGTATAAGGATCTAAAAATCCAAAATAATATAACATATCCAAATAAAATACACGGCTTAATAGTCGCTACGGGACGGACCAATTCACAATCCCCTACCGGTGCACACCCACACGCTCATCACCTAGCATGTGCCTTACCGCATTTATCAAATCAACTCAAATACCGGGGTTTGTACCCTCAGTTCCAATTTACAATGGTTACTTACCTCAAACCGGCAAAAATGCTACTCCACGATGCCTTTGCCTCTCATATCAGCATCCACTCGCATCGAATCTACTCAAAATCAAAATGAATACATCACAATATGCTAAAGGAACAAAGCCCAAGCGAAAATTAGCAAAACCCGAGCCCCAGGCACACTTCTCGAAACTCAGAAATTTTACATCAATGGGTTCCTTATCTCCCCACGAATTCATACATACCAAAAGTTCTCAAATCCGACCCCAGTTGGTCCTCCAAATCCCCAAATAAAAATTCCAAAATTCCAAGCCCTAGTTCTTCCATTTTAGCTTAGTTTTCCATGATTTTCTATGGAGTAAATGAGCACCAAAATCGCGGATGAAATGATTTAAAACATTCTGCCCAGGTCCAAATTTCCTTCTTCGCGAACGCGGTCAAACCCTCGCATTCGCGAAGCACAACTTACCTTGACCAATTTTCCTTCTATGCAATCGCGACCAAGCCCTCGCGAACGCAATGCTTTACCTAGGCGACTCTTCGCGAACGCAACCCATCTCATGCGAACGCGATGAACAAATTGTCCCAGAAGCTCAGCTACCCATTCCTTCTATGCGAACACGACTCTAATCCCGTGAACGTGATGCAATTACTCGCTGCCCTTCGCAAATGCATAGTCTGTATCGTGAACGCGAAGACCAATTCTCACCTTTCTCAACTTACTCTTTGCGAATGCTAGGGCCCACTCGCGAACTCGAAGAGTTAAATTTCTGCAACAGCCGAGACCATATTTCTGCAATTGTCTTAACTAAAAAAATGATTCGAATGACCACCCGAAAATCACCCAAGGCCCATAAGACCTCAACCAAAGGCACCAACACATCCTAAAACCTCATTCAAACTTTTGTTCCAATCATCAAAACACCTCAAACAACGACAAATCACCTAAAACACATCGAATTGAAGCCTAAGTTTCTAAAATCTTTCGAAATACACTTTTGATCAAAAACCTAACAAAACCACATCCGAATGACCTGAAATTTTGCACACACATCCCAAATGACATAGCAAATCTACCGCAACTCTTGAAATTCCATTCTGACCCCTGTATCAAAATCTTGCCTACCAACTGGAAATCGCCAAAATATCAACTTCGCCAATTCAAGCCTAATTCTACTCCGGACCTCCAAAATCCATTCCGATCACACTCCTAAGTTACAAATCACCTCCCAAAGCTAACCAAACCATCGAAAGTCACATCCGAGCTCTCTAACACATAAGTCAACATCCGGTTGACTTTTCCAACTTAAGCTTTATTAAAAGAGACTAAGTGTCACAAACCTTATTAAACTCATTTCGGACTCGATCCGACCAACCCGATACCACAAAACACGGATAATGAAGCATAAAAAAGCAAAAATAAGGAAAACAGAGTGGTAACTCATGAGATGACTGGTCGGGTCGTCACAGGAATATTGTAACTCGTAGTTGATAGGCTTAGTTAGTCTTTTTCATAATTGATTTTGGTGTAATATGGAGTTTGGCAAGCAGAAACAGCAACAACAATAGTGAAATCACATCTATTCGGTAGTCCCAGCTACCAAAACTTCTAGAACTACACTGACCTGATTTTTTTATAGCCAATAATATATAGGCAACCTCCGAAGCAAGGTTCGGTCAGAATTTTTCAAAATATTCTTTCAGGGAGTATCTAGACGGGCAAAAATCACTCATAATTACTCATTTTTTCTTTGCCCTAAAACTCTTCGTGTTTTCGAATAAAGAGGGGCAATTGTGAGCATGTAATTTTTGCCCTATTAGAAATACTCCTACAAAATTAAAGAAAATTTATTTTTTCCAAATTATTTTTAATTTTATAGGATTTTATTAATTGTTTGCATTTTTGTGCATGTTTAATTTTTGTTAAAATCATGAAAAAATGCCCCAAAAATGTCAAAAGTTTTATGCATTGCATATTAGGTTTTATGTTCATATTTTAGTATTAATTAATTAATTAATTATTTTATTAAAATAAAAATCACAAAAATGTTGCTCATTCTTACATTTTAGCTTTTAACATTAGATTAGTAATTTTTTCTTCATTAATTTAGGATTAATTAATTTTATGAATATTATAAATAGACAATTTAGTATGATCGTATAAGTTAGATTAACTTTAGTATGATTTTAGGCTATTTTTTTATCTAATTTTGGTTATGGGCCAATCTGCATGGCCCAATTCCCTCAAAAAATGCCAATCAGCATGGCCCAATTCCCTCAAAAAATGCCCTGCCCACTTCTCTAATCTACCCGACCCGCCTGACCCTAAAAGGCCTCCCCTTTAATAAAAACGGCTTAATGGCTTCTTGGCCACTTAAACTTATAGGGCTTTTGAAAGTCGATACATAAACTTTGTATTTTCCCATTTGAACATTTGTACTTGAGAAAATATCTACTAATAAACACCTTTGATCGTTGACTATGCTTATATGGCAATATTATAGCTTATGTGGCCATTTGCGTGTTAATCACGGGTATTAAGCGCTTGAATATGATACATAATTTTAAAAAAAGATAATTAATTTTAAAAATAGAAAAATAAATTCAGCTTTATATACCCATCCACATACACTTACCCCTACGCCTTTCTTTTCTTTATTCATTTTTTGATGTGTTCTGAACATAACCTGAAAGGGTTCATTGTAGGAGACACAAGTTGTAGAACGGGAAAGGATGCCCTTATGGATCGAGTTAGGAACAAACGTCTCCAATTATGGGTAGGGATGGCAATTGGGGCAGGGCGAGGCAGGGATAACCTTAAATGGGACAGGGCAGGGGAAGAATTTAATGGGGCAGGGCGGGGCAAGGCAGGTCAAATTATTAAAAAAATTTAATAGGGCAGGGCAGGGTAGGGCATATATGGGTTAATAACTGGGTCGGGTCAAAATCATTTTCTTAGTAGCCTCCATTCGTCTTGAACTTTCTTAGTCTAGACCTTATGTGGCAGTAGTTGTATGGTATATATATTTTTGACTTGTATGTTTCATCAACTTCTATGTTTTTTATGTTTTCTTTGTCAAATTCATATATGTTAACTTTAATTTATAGTTCCATATTTAAACTAAAATAGTTTTTATAGACCCGGCAAATAATTTTGTATAGCTTGTTAGAAGAATATCATGAAGATACTTCTGTTTTTCAATCAATAAGGTTAAAATATGTGTGAACTATTTTAATAATTGATATTTTTAAAAAGAAAATTGGTTAGTTTTTCTATCTCTGTATATGGCTAATTGAAAGCACCATAAGTGGTTATTAAATTAACGTTTTGAGGATGACATTAGAATCAGTGGTAACTTCAAATCCAATGACTTGCTCAAGAATAACGAGCAATTTTGTGTGGATATACTATCTTATAACGATGGAATCACACGTAGTTACTTTAACCCCATGTAGTTACACTAATGTCAATATGCAAAAGTTAATCGATCTCTCATAACGTATTGAGCTAAATCTTTTTCACAAGTGTTCTTGCGCTAATAGGGACACTTCTCCATAATAAGAAAAAAAGCATTAATGCATAAACATAATATTACAAATTAGAACAAAAAAAATACAAGAAAGCCTAAAATGGGCAGGGCGGGGCAGGACAAAATTTGAAAAAAATGCTAAATATGGCAGGGCAGGGCGGGTCAAAATATTAGCAGGTCAAGGCTTGCCATGCCCCGCCCTAACCTGCCCTGCCCCATTTGAACCC
This sequence comes from Nicotiana glauca, assembly GCA_026770625.1. Taxonomy (NCBI): domain Eukaryota; kingdom Viridiplantae; phylum Streptophyta; class Magnoliopsida; order Solanales; family Solanaceae; genus Nicotiana; species Nicotiana glauca. Next base: position 95,387 of record MU788096.1, on the reverse strand, counting down.
TCTAGTTATGGGAAGTCAGCTCAGCTCGAAATAGTAACACCGGTCAATGAGATTATCGACCGGTCGAGAGGAGATTAATCTGTCTATGTCGGTGTGTTTTACCACATCGAAATACACACTCTTTTATGTGTCTCAGGTTGTTGAAAAGTTTAATTTCAAGTCAAATTATTAAAAAGTTTGACTCGAAATACACACTCTCTCAGATTGTTGTAATAAGAAATTGAAAAGCAACAGTGTTCGCAGCTTTTTAATTTGTTGATTTTTTTTGCTGATTTGCTAGAAAAAATCGGGTCAGATTTCAATCATGGTAAAAGTTATTCGCCGGTCACTAATTATTCTCTCTGATTTTTGGAGGTGGTGATTTTTGTCTATGAGTTTGTAATTTTTTCGGTATGATTTTTGGTGGTGAAACGTTGAACTTGAAGGTTTAGCATATGCTTCTTTTTTGTAGGTGATAAGATGATAAAATAGTGAAAGTGAAAAGTATTAGGTGGGAGAGAAAAAACAATCGCCGGAGATATTTGACCGGTAATATCCAAAAGTTTTCAGGTCGTTTTCTGGTGGGTTCTGAGGGAGTGGGGGGGTTATGTGCAGAAAAAGTTAACTTGACAAAGAAGAAAGAAAAAAATAAAAAGAAGTGTGACCTTGAACATATAGGTATCCACAAATGTGAATGAATGGAAGATGTGGCCATATAAAATATTAAATTAATTACATCTCACCAACGATTGAACAACACGCACCATAATAAGTATTTATTAGTAGATATGTTTTCAAGTAGAAGTGCTCAAATGGAAAAATCCAAAGTTCATATATCGGCTTTCAAAAGTCCTACAAGTTTAAGTGGCCAGGAAGTCATTACGCCAAATAAAAACCTAGCAATAGAGACACAAAAGAGGATCCCCCTTTCCATGAACATAGCACCTAACTACATACTTATGTTTCCTGCATCATCGGCACTATATTTTTTCCAAATTGTCCCATATAACTTTAGCAAATTTATAATTTATAAATAAATCAAATAGAGGGTTAGTCATATGGTTAAGCAGATGCCCTCGACAATTTTATTACATTTTTCAAAAAAATTTAAGCAAAATTATCAGCAACAACAACAACAATAATAATAGTATTAGAACAATCAACAACACCTGTAGTATTGGAAACAGCATCAGCAGGAGGTTCATTAAACAAACCATAATCAATTTTTAATTGTTCAAAGAAAATTAAAAGTTTATAGGACTAACACTTATAATTGTTTTGGTCCAAAAGCTCAAGATTTGATAGATCGGGAAGAGTTTTATTCAAAGTGGTAGCCATTAATCAATATTATATGTGAAAATTACCTCAAATTATTGGAAAAATAGGTTATAATATTGACCAAGAACAAGAAGGAAATAGAAATAACTTATCAAAAGAATACTTTATCGTGACATGCCATTGTTTTGAAAGCAATTCCAGTCCCACTAGAATGCAAATCGCTAAGATCGGACGTTCCCCAAGGTTCTATATCACCTACAAACACGTGCAGTCATAGATGGAAGTTTAGAGTATACACAAAATAATTGCCCAGAAACTGACTCAAGAAAAAGAGAAGAAGAAGGTTTTTCCTTTGATGAAAAACTTCACAAAATAGCTCCTTATATAGGTAAGTTGCTAGAGATATATGTTACATGAAGGAGAATTAAGTAGGGGTTATAAAATAAAAAAGCTATTACAGAATTCAAGTATGAGTTATAAAGATTCAAATAGCAGTTACAACGAATTAAAGCATAGTTGTTACAAAGAAATAAATCAGACATGACACAATTCAATTCAAATAGAATGAATTTGGGCATATTCTGTTAAGAATGTATTTAGACATTTTCCTGGTAAGCTCAAAAATAAAAGAAATAATTTTTTGGCCAACCAGATTTGGATTAGGCCTCATGTACATCTTGCATGCATGGGAGAGGGGCAAATCGACTTGTTTACCTTCAGGACAAATTTCTCATATGCACGAGGCCACACTTTTTTACTACCTCTTTACGAGTCCAAAAAAGAGCAATTCAATATAAAGAGAAGAAAGAAACTTTCCACAACCGATGAAAGACACTTTGTCTTGTTAGTATACTATATTTGTAAAATAATTCTGGAAAATATAATTAACATAAACAAAAATGAAAACAGAAATAGAATTTTTATCCGACCCCACTGAATTCACAGCATTTCCTTAAGGAATTTAATCCCCTCCTAGTACCCAAGGTTGTGAATTATTTTCTCCCAGGATAGAATGAGTTACACATTGGTGTAGTGGTACTTCAAACCCCAGTATTTCAGCGAACACAAAGTTCAGTAGCAAATCATACTTATTGTTGCTTTGTTTGATGTTAAAAGTATGCAGAAGAAGGAGGACAAACTCAGAAAATCGTATGGAAATTCTGAGCATAATAGACTTGTATTTATAGACAAAGTTGGGCTAAAATCAGAAGAGGTGTTTATGCAAAACGGTCATAGCATAAATGTCATAACATTAATTACTATTTACTCAACAATAAATAGGGAAAATAAAGAGGAAGAATTAAAAAGGGTAGTTTAATTTTCAATTACACAACTGAAAAATGGATTAGATAAAATATTAATACTTATTCTAATATTAAAACAAATATTTAATAATATTTTACTATTAAAAAAGAAATTTGGTCCAATAAATTAATCAATTAATCGATCATTTTACCATATCCAAATCTATAGTCGAAGTCGTAACTGAGTCGAGTGAGCGACGACGACAGCGCGAGGCTTGCCTTATTCTCAACTCTTTAAGAGCTAGAAGGAGAGCAATTGCTTATATACCTATAAAAAACCTCTTCCTCTTCCAATATGGGACAATGTCCCTTTGCCAAGAGGGAAACATAAATTTTCATTTTCCTCCATTTCCCATTCATCTTATTTTAAGCCTTAATATTTTTAAAATTCCCAACAATCCCACACATGAATGGGAAATGGCTATATCACGAAAATATGCAAACTGTGTGACTCGCAAGCAAGGACTAATTGCATATGGATAAGTAGGTTTCCCTTTGAACTTTCCGTAGTAAACTTATGTCAGATATACTTGATCAATCGGTAGATTTGATATCTTTGAACCGTCAAACTTTGGCGTATACCTAGACAACCACAAGTCACACAACCAACCCTTAATTGTCTTTGGTTCTCATTGTTGTGTTCGTTTCAGCCATGAATACCGCCCAGTTTCATAAGTACGTAGAGAACTGGCCTTGCAACATTCTCTTTGAAGCGGCTAACACTTCACACTTAGATAGGTGATTCCTAAACGTGTCATCCCATAGATACACTATTTGATATATCCCATATCAAATTTAAAAATCATTAAAAAGACTTAATGCTTTATCCTTAGTACTGAATATTGTCTCATCACGAGAATGGACCAAAATTTTAGTTGACAATGTTGAACCGTCATTAATGACTTTGTTTGATTCCCTTGAACCTAGATCTTGGGATCTCTAGTCTTCTAGGTAGAGTTACCACTATTATGACTTGTTCTCGGCCATAGTCTCATTCCCCTTGATGATTTCTTAACTACCTCTCTAGTTAGGCTTTTTGTAAATGGATATGACACATTAACATTTGACTTTACATGATCAATCGTGATAATTTCTCTAGAGAGTAATTGCCTAACGATTTTATGTCTTCGTCGTATATGACGATATTTACCGTTATACATAATGCTCCCAGCCCTTCCAATTACAGCTTGACTATCGCAATGTATGCACATTGGTTCCAATGATTTGGGATAAAATGGAATGTCTTTCAAGAAATTCCAGATCCATTTAGCTTCTTCACCGGCTTTATCTAAGGTTATGAATTCAACCTCCATTATAGAGTGGGAAATACAAGTTTATTTGGATGACTTCCAAGATATCGCTCCTCCACCAATAGTGAATACATATCGACATGTGGACTTAGAATCAGTTGAATCGGTGATCCAATTTGCATCACAGTATCCCTCAATCACTACAGGATATTTACTGTAGTGCAAAGCAAAGCCCTGGGTATGTTCTAAATATCCCAAAACTCGTTTCATTGTCATCTAATGAGATTGACCTGGATTGCTTGTTTATTGACTCAATTTACTTATAACACAAGCTATATCTGGTCGTGTACAATTCATAATGTACATTAAGCATCCCAACACACGAGCATAATCTAATTGTGATATACTTTGGCATTTGTTCTTTGCTAATGCAAGATTCACATCAATTGGAGTCTTTGCAAATTCAAACCCTAAGTGCTTGAACTTTTCAAGTACTATCTTAATATAATGAGATTGTGACGATGCCAAATCTTGAGGAGTCTTATGGATCTTAATCCCCAGAATTAAATTAGCAACTCCCAAGTCTTTTATCAAACTTGCTAGTTAGCATACACTTATGTTGGCAATGTCATTACTCATTATCAGCATATCATCCACATATAAGCTAGCAATGACTATGTGATTTGGCATATTTTTAATGTACACACATTTGTCACATTCATTTATCTTAAACCCATTTGATAATATTGTTTGGTCAAATTTCGCATGTCATTGTTTGGGCGCTTGTTTTAGTCCGTAAAGGGACATAACAAGTATACAAACCTTCTTTTCTTTACCTGGAACCACAAACCCTTCAGGTTGTTCCATGTAGATTTCTTCCTCCCAATCATCATTCAAGAAGGTCGTCTTAACGTCCATTTGATGAATTTAAAGACCATAAACTGCAGCTAATGCTACTAACATCCGTATGGACGTAATTCTCATAATTGAAGAGTATATATCAAAGTGGTCAATACCTTTTCGTTGTCTATACCCTTTGACTATAAATATTGCCTTAAATTTATCAATAGTTCCATCATCTTTCATTTTCCTCTTAAAAATCCATTTAGAATCCAAAGGTTTATTTCCACAAGGAAGATCACCCCAATTCCTATGTATGGTTGTTCAATATGGATTTTATTTCATTATTGACTGCTTCTTTCCAAAATAATAAATCCGAAGAAGACATGGCTTCTTTAAATGTTCGAGGCTCCTTTCAAACAAGAAAGTCAATGTACTTTCCTTTGTTTCTTCCCGAGGTCGTTTAGATCCTTCACCAATCAACTCACATTCCTTTTTATATGGATATATATTTTCAAAGAATTCAGTATTATCTAATTCTATAATCGTATTATTATGAATGTCGGGATTTTTTGATTTATGAACCAGAAATCGATACTCTTTAATATTGGTCGCATATCCTATGAAAACACAATCAATAGTTTTCGGTCCTATTTTTACCCTTTTAAGTTTAGGAACTTGCACTTTTGTCAAACAACCCCACACTTTAAAATAATTCAAGTTGGGCTTCCTTCCTTTCTATTTTTCATATGGAATGGATTGTGTTTTGTTATGGGGTAGTGGCAAACCAGAACTTATCAATAATGCGTTCATCATTTCCTTTAATGAACGATTCTTTCTTTTTGAAATCTCATTGGATTGGGGCGTAAGGGGCCGTTGTTTGATGAGTAATTCCATATTCTAAATATATTTGTTCAAAGGGAGATTCATATTCACACCTCTATCACTTCTTATCATTTTGATTTCTTGTTAAATTGAGTTTCAACTTCATTTTTGTATTGCTTGAATGCGTCTATTGCTTCATATTTACTACTAAGTAAGTAAATATAGCAATATCGATAATCAATAAAAGTTATGAAATACTTCTTTCCACCACGAGATGGTATTGAATTCATATCACAACTATCTATGTGAATTAAGTCTAAATGATCTGAATTCCTTTCAACTGACTTATAAGGATGTTTAACATACTTAGATTCCACACATATTTGACATTTTGATTTGTCGCATTTAAATTTAGGCAATACTTCCAAATTAATCATTCTCTACAAGGATTTATAATTAACATGACCCAAACGTATATGTCATAATTCATTTGACTCAAGTAAGTAAGACGAAGCTGAAATTTTATTATTATTTCAACAACCATTACATTCAGCTTGAAAAGGCCCTCAGTAAGGTAACATTTTCCTACAAACATTTCGTTCTTACTTTTAAAAACTTATCGGAAACAAAAACACATTTAAATTTATTCATAACAAGAAGTCCAGCAGAGACTAAATTCTTTCTAATCTTGGGAAAACGAAGGACGTTGTTCAAACTCACCACTTTGATAGAAGTCATTTTTAGAAATATCTTCCCACATCCTTCAATCTTAGTCTTTGCAGCATTTCCCATAAAAAGCGTCTCATCGGGTCTAATAGGAGCATAAGTAGCAAAAGATTCTCTAACAACACAAACATGACGAGTGGCTCCTGAATCAATCCACCACTCTTTCGGATTGCCCACCATGTTGCATTCGGAAAGCATGTCACACAAGTCATTAACATCATCATGTTTTTCGACCATGTTTGCTTGACCCATCTTCTTGTTTTTCTTTGGAGCACGACACTCCGTAGATTTGTGTTCGGCTTTTTCACAGCTGTAGCAATTTTCACTGAACTGCTTCTTGTTTGGGTTGTATTTCAGTCCAAAAGCCTTCTTCCTCTTTTTGTTCTCTTCAACAATATTTTCTCCCATTATTGTTGAGTTTCCATGGCCTCTCTTTTCAGCAGCTTATTGTCCTCTTCGATTCTCAATCGAACAATGAAATCTTCAAGGGACATCTCCTTGCATTTGTGTTTTAAGTAATTTTTGAAGTCCTTCCACAACGGAGGCAACTTCTCAATCATCGCTGCTACATGGAATGCTTCATTGATGACAAGACCTTCAGTGAAAATTTTGTGCGTAAACATAATAAAATGAATACTACCAACACTAGTATTAATTCTACTTATGCCTTCAGCAAGGATATCATGAATAATCACTTGCAATTCCTGGACTTGGGTAATAACAAACTTGCTATCTACCATTTTGTAGTCCAAAAATTTTGCAGCAACAAACTTCTTCAACCCGGCATCTTCAGTTTTGTATTTCTTTTCAAGTGCAGTCCACAATTCTTTTGATGTCTCCATGCCACTGTAACATTATACAGATTGTCCTCCAGTCTGCTAAAAACATAATTCTTGCACAAAAAATTAGAATGCTTCCATGCCTCAATCACGATAAAGCGTTCATTCTTTGGAGATTCTTCGAGCAGAACAGGAACATCTTCCTTAATGAACTTCTGCAGACTTAACGTAGTCAAGTAGAAGAACATCTTCTGCTGTCAACGCTTGAAATCTAACCTGAAAATTTTTTCGGGTTTCTCTGTTGGTGCCAACGCCGATGTTTGGCTTGTTGATGCATTGACGATCATCATTGAAACAGTTTGGTTCACATTAGCATTAGTCATTTCTATAAAACAATGACACAAACAAACGTTAAAATCATGTAGATTTTAATCTCCAACGGAGTAGAAAACCACAAAGGTTTTAATATTCAGAACAGTGAATAAACACAAATATATAATACAAATTAAATCCCTTAAGCTTGTTAGTATACTGTATTTGTAAAATAATTCTGGAAAATATAAATTAATAGAAATAGAAATGAAAACAGAAATAGAATGTTAATCCGAGCCCAATGAATTCACAATGTTTCCTTAAGGAATTTAATCCCCTCCTAGTACCCAAGGTTGTGGATTATTTTCTCCCAGGATAGAACGAATTACGCATTGGTGTAGTAGTACTTCAAACCCCAAGTGTTTCAGCGAACACAAAGTTCGGTAGCAAATCAAACTTAATGTTGCTTTGTTTATGTTAAAAGTATGTAGAAGAAGTAGGAGAAACTAAGAAAATCGTATGGAAATTCTGAGCAGAATAGACTTGTAATTATAGCCAAAGTTGGGCTGAAATCTGAAGAGATGCAACTCTTCAGAATGACTATTTATGCAAAATGGCCATAGCATAAATGCCATAACATAAATGGCTATTTACTCAACAATAAAGAGGGAAAATTAAGATGGAAAATTGAAGAAGGTAGTTTAATTTTTAGTTACACAACTGAAAAACGGATTGGATTTAATATTAATATTTATTTTAATATTAAACAAATATTTAATAATATTTCTATTAATATTTTACTATTAACAAATAAATTTGGTTCAAAAAATTAATCAATCAATAAATCGTTTGACCAAGCCCAAGCCCAAGCCGAGCGAGCGACGACGACAGCGCGAGGAATGCCTTTTTCTCAACTCTTTAAAAGCTAGAAGGAGAGCAATTGCTTATATACCCATAAAAAAACTCTTCCTCCTCCAATATGGGACAATGTCCCTTAGCCAAGGGGGAACTTAAAATTTCACTTAAAATTTTTATTTTCTTTTATTTCCCATTCACCCAATTTTAAGCCTCATTATTCTTAAAATCCTCAACATGTCTTTCATGAAAAATAAAGAAGTGAGAAAGAAAAGGAACCACAAAGGAATCTTTGACATTACATTATCATTTATTATTATATCTGTCATACCTCCTTTTTTACACACCACCCCCGAAGGAATAGTATATAAGGGAATTTTTTCACTTTAAGTGACATTATTCAAAATGAGATTATTTTTTCAATTTAGAGTCGCCACTTGGGATGGTTTGTTTTCTGGTGTCCCAAGTCATCGATTTATTTCAAAATCCCAAATCAAGGAAATCTGACTTTCCTTTTGAAGTCTGTGAACCAGAAATTCTGAATAAGAAATTATATTAATCCGGAAGAAGGTACTAAGCATCCCCGGATTCCGTGATTCTAGCACGGTCGCTTAAACTATCATAATTGGCATATTACCTGATTTTAATACATGTTTTAACCTATAGTGCAATTTTAAATTATTTACCACTTTTATTTAATTTTAAGGAAGTTAAAATACGTCTCGAACCACGTCACATAAATGCACCCGTGATTTTGACATATTTTAACATCGTTGAGATTTGGATTTGGGTCACATAAATGTGCACCCGAATTTAGAAAAATAGATTATTAAATACGCGCCTAAAGTGACTAACGTGTTGATAACTTTGCGGGAGGCCATGAAATTCGCTAACTGGCGTGTCCCAAGTTCTAAGTATTTTAATGGAAGTATTTAAAGAGGGCCACGCAATTTATGATTTTTTTGGCGCGGCACGCCCTAAATTTATTTTAAAGGATATTTGACTAAAGCTTGAAGGGTCGTAAGCGATTTGTTACCTAATTAAGGCTCAAATCAAATTATTTAAGGAAGTCTAATTACTACCTAAGTCTGAAGAAGTAAATATTAATTCTTTAATAGCCTAGTGGAAAACAAAAAGAAAAAGAAAAAAGAGTCAAGTTTAAAGGGTGGGCCTATATTATATTTCGAGAAGGCTGTCCATCTTCAGGCTTAGCCTTGAGCCCAAACTATGAGACTTCAGCAGACTTACATGTTGGGCCCAGCACCGGATCCTTACAGGCCAAAATTTTAGCAACATGAATCAATTTAAAGGGTTGAAGACCTTTGGGCCTGTTTATTATGCAATTGGGCCAACAACAGGCCCAGTCCTTATGGTCCATATGGTCGAGGCCACAATGCAAACAAATTTATACTAATGCATTAGACCTCATTTTCAATATGCAAATAATGGACAAACTACAACAATTAACACATTTAAACCAAAGGAGATTTCTAATTCATTGGGTGCAGATTTCGAAATTCTATTCCCACAACTGAAAATACATACTGAAATCTATAACCATTTCAAACATCTATTAGGCACAAATTAACACTGGTATGAGCATACATACTGGTCCTAGAATTAGTTCAGGCTCACACCATATTCCAAATTTAACATTTAAACTAACATGATAGCAAGTCTCAAAAATACTAAAATTAAACTATACTAAAGCTAACACTACTAAATGGATATTCACGAGTCCAACAGTCCAATTATTACAAATATTAGAAGGTCTATCTCATGTAATTCTCACTGTCTTTTCGGCATCTTCTTCATCCATCAGCACTTGGTGATATCCTGCGTAACAATCGACGAAGGACTATATCTCAGGTCTGGCGCAGTTATCAACAAGGATGTGAATGTTGGGCAAAGGGAAGTTATCCTTGGGCCTTTCCTTGTTTAAATCTCTATAGTCCACACACACCCGGGTCTTCCCATCTTTCTTTGGAACTGGGACTACATTAGCCAACCATATAGTGTACCGGACCACTTGGATTACCCCCGCTTTCAATTTTTTTGTGATTTCTTCTTTGATCTTGTCACTGATATCAGTTTTGAGCTTTCTTTGCTTTTTCTGGACCGGAGGGCAGTCGGGGAAAGTTGGAAACTTATGAACCACCAGATCAACACTTAACCCTGGAATGTCATCGTACGACCAAGAAAACACATCTTTGAACTCAAACAGGAGTTGGATTATTGCATCCCGGGTTTTCTTGTCTGTGTGAATGCTTATCTTGGTTTCCCGGATTTCTTCAGAAGTTCCCAAGTTAACCGGCTCAGTATCATCCAATTATGGCTTAGGTTTATTCCCAAATTGTTCCAATTCTCGATTTTTTCCCCTAAAAGCCTCTTCTTCATCATATTCCGGTTCTTGGTTCATTATTTCACAATTAGAAAGCATGTTTGGATCTAGGCATGAAGTCCACAAGTATGTAATGTTATTTAAGGCCGCATTATTAGAACTGAAAGAAAGACAAAAAATAAAAGAGAAAAATATCCAAACTCAGAAAGAATAAAGAGAGATGAACGATGAAATATTGATTTCATTTCTTGGATTTTGAAGATAACAGGGTTTACATTTGGAAATTAAAAGACAAGAAACTAAAGAAAATACCGAGTTACACCCTGAAATAACTCGCGATGCAGAAAAAGTGGCAGGACAGGTCTACCGGGACTCCCGCCTGATTGGGAATGTTGTAGACTTCCAATTCTATAGCTTGGCATTTGGTCCCATATACAACACCTCAGTGGTGCTTGTTCCCTCTCCCGGCTGAACCATGTGGGATTCGTAGAGTATCTTCCTCATTGTCCCACATATTTCTTCAATTTTTTCGACCGTAAAGACCTCATCATCTTCCTCTTCATTGTACTTTGGCTTGATAAAGGTTTTGTACAAATGTGGCAGTGGTTGAGGCAAAACCCATCCTTCATTCTTTCTCTCATCTGCCCATTTTATGTCATCTGGGGTAGGTAGGAAACCTATCCCGAAGAACTTCTCAGTTGAAGGCAGTGTAACTGGTTCAGCTATTCCTTGTAGAGATTTTCCAAGTCCCTTCCCTTGTTTGAAACAATGTCTGATCATTTCTTTGGCCACCATAATCAAGGCATTGGACAGGAAGGGTTGGGGGAAAGGGTTTCCTTCTTCATGCTGGTCTGCCACCACAACTTCGAAAGCTTGGTAAACTATGTGCTCACTGCCTTCCCTCGCTTCAATACATGGGACGGATGGGTCTCGATATATTGATTGTTCATCCTCTCCGTGGACCACGATCTCTTGATCCTCATGTTCAAATTTCGCCATTTGATGGAGAGTGGAAGGTACAGCCCCTGCTGTGTGAATCCAAGGCCTTCACAAAAGAAAGTTATAGGATGTGTCCATGTCTAGCACTTGGAAGATCACCTCAAAATCCACTGGGTCAATGGTCAGAATCAGATCGATTTCTCCAATTGTGTCCCTTTTGATACCATCGAAGGCTCGCACGCAGACATTGTTGGGATGAATCCTTTCAGCCCCAATTTCCATACGCTGTAGTGTAGAGAATGGGCAGATGTCTACCCCAGAACCTCCGTTTACCATGACCCTCTTCACGTAGTACCCTTCACATTTTATAGTTAAGTGCAAGGCTTTGTTGTGAGCGGCCCCTTCTGGGGGCAAGTCATTTTTGCTGTAAGAAATCTGGTTGACGGCGAAAAATCTTTCCGCCATTCTTTCTAACTTTTCCACAGAAGTCTCAGCTGGCACGTATGCTTCATTGAGGGTCTTCATTAAAACCTTCTGGTGTTCGGGGGATTTCATCAGCAATGATAGGAAGGACACTTGTTCAGGAAACTTTCGAAGTTGATCAACCACTTCATAGTTCGCCATCTTCATTTTCTGAAAGAAAGTTTCCGCCTCTTCGGCACTTACAGGTTTTTAGATGGGAAATGCTTTCTAGTGGTGTTGTTCACTTCTTCAACGTTGGATTATTTCTCAACATGGTGATTTTCTTGAAGCTCTCCTGAGATTTCTTTTCCCTTATACGTCACCACTATTTTATGGTAATTCCAAGGCACCGCAGCAGGATCTGTCATGGGCTTCTGTGGCGCGCATCCAATAACTACGGGCTCGTTCAGCCTCGATGGCTTAATTGTCCCCCGCACCATATAAGCTCCCTTGGGTACATAGATCTGGGTTCCCTTTTCAGTTCAAATCTCTTTGGAGGACTCAAAGTCAACTGCTTTTCTTTGCGGCCTCGTGGGACATAGAGAACAGCATCTTTGGGAGGTGTTGCCCCTGTCCTTACTTCAACTTTCTTTTCTGGTTTTGAATGGGTGGCTTTGTTCTTCTTTTCCCCTTCATCTTGCTTCGGGGCAATTTTTGGTTTTCTCTCCACATCAACAATAGCAATTATGGCCTTTAATGCCGGATCAAATTCCTTATCTTCGCAAATCATCCCGATTACTGACCTGTTATTATGGGCTGGCAGTGGGTTATTAGTCACATTGGGCATATCCTCATCCCTTAGCTCTATCTTTCCCTGTTCTATCAAGTTTTCCACGGCTCTTTTCAAAGTCCAATAGTTTTCTGTATCAGACAAGAGGGGTTGCTCTGATGGTAAGCAACCCTCACTTCCAACCGAGAGGTTGTGAGTTCGAGTCTCCCCAAGAGCAAGGTGGGAAGTTCTTGGAGGGAAGGATGTCGGGGGTCTATATGGAAACAGCCTCTCTACCCTAGGGTAGGGGTAAGGTCTGCATACACACTACCCTCCCCAGACCCCACTAAATGGGATTATACTGGGTTGTTGTTATTGTTATTGTTATTATACCCCTCAGCTCCTGAGTGATAAGCACATCAGACGCCCCGCTGATAGGAGGGTGATTCTGGGTTTTGCCTGTTTGGAGGTATGGTTTGTAGCATACCTATTTGAACAAGCTGCAGATCTATTTGAACAAGCTTTGGAAACAGACTGGAGTGGGGTTCACCGATTGGCGTAAAATTTGGCCTCTTGGGTGGCTCAAGAGGACGGAAGGTATTTTGTAGAGGACGGGGTTATAGTGGTTTTGGTGAGGAGGCTGGTTTCTTGGGAATGGAGCTTGGTTTCTGTTGGTTTGTTGCTGAGGTCGGGCAAAAGGTTGAGCAATCAAGACCGCGTACGGTGGAGGAGCATAGGCCATGTCCTGGTGGGGGTAATAATGCTGAGGGGTTCTTTCTGGGAACATGGATTTAGGAGCACGGTGTCTTCTTGTACCCGATGTCGCCATGGATGTTTCTTCTTTCTTCTTACCCTTTGTCACTCCTCCAGACCCGTCTTGAATGGCTTGGGAGGTTGCTCTAATAGCGGATTGGCTCAGAATTCTGCCTGTTTGCAATCCACTTTCCACCATTTCACCAATTTTAATAGCTTCTGCGAACGGTTTACCCATAGCTGACATCATATTTTTGAAATAATCAGCTTTCTGAGCTTGAAGGAACACCGTGACCATTTCGACCTCGTCCATTGGAGGCTTTACTCTCGATGCCTGCTCACGCCATTTGATTGCATATTCCCGAAAGCTCTCCGAGGACTTCTTTTTCAGATTTGCCAATGAGTTCCTGTCTGGAGCAATGTCTATATTGTACTGGAACTGCCTGATAAAGTCTCTAGCAAGGTTGTCCCAGATGTGCCAGCGAGAGATATCCTTATCCATGTACCACTCGGAGGCGATACCCACCAGACTTTCCCCAAAGTAAGCCATGAGTAATTCTTCTTTTCCTCTAGCACCTCGCAACTGATTACAGTATTTCTTAAGATGAGCAATAGGATCACCGTTCCCATCGTATTTTTCAAACTTCGGAGTTTTGAATCCCATAGGCAAATGCACATGAGGGAACATGCATAGATCAGTATATGACACACTCTTCTGCCCACTCAGACCCTGCATATTTTTTAGGCTCTGATCCAGGCTCCTCATACTTTTTGCCATTTCTTCTTGTTCGGGAGTTTTGGGAGTCTTTTCTTGTCCCGTGGTGAACTCAAATGGTGGTGGCTGAGGGTAAGTATAGGTGGGGTACTGAGGGGGCTCCATTTGGAAGGTAGGTGTTTGTAATGTAAAGGCTGAAGGATCAAAAATGGGCCTAGGTAGTGTAGGCTGTGTTGTGGCTGAGCATGGGGGAGCAGTAAAGATATTGGAGGCTGCTCCGGACATGAACACCCAGGGGCGAACCTCAAAAGGTGTTCCTATGAAATAAGCCGATATGGTGGGTTGTCCCAGCAGGGTGTTTGGATGACTGATGGGAATATTGGAGGTACCCCCTGATCTAGGGAACAGTTCGCAGAATCCAGGGATAACACTTGGAGGCTCCTTTCCATTCGTCCACGCATCCCACATTTCCATGACCCTAAGACGCAAGATCTTGTTCTCTTCAGCCGCTGTATATTCTGAGGCTGGGATGCCGGAGATTGGGCTATCTTCTTGGATGGAAATTGCTGGCAAAGTCATTTCCGGAGACATTTCTATGCTCCCTTTCGATATAGTAAAGCACAGATGTGATTCCAGTTTACCACAAAAAACCAACCACCATTTCTATAAAACATGGACTTGATGTGACAGCAGCAAACGGTTAGTTTGTAACAATAACAGACAGGTAATTGCATGTTGGGGTGTGATGCACCTATACAGGTAAACGGGTGTCTACATGTTTTGCAACTGTTGCGTGCTTCATCCCGACTTTTCCTGATCCTTTCCCATTTTCTTCTCTTGATTTCCACTCTCTTTTCCTTGCTTTTTCTTTCTTTTTGCCCTTTACTCTCGTTTTTCTCATTTTTCTTTTCTCTCTGTCTTTTCTTTTCTTTCATCCTTGCCTTTGCTTTTGCCCTTGTTTCTTTCTCTTGGTTTTCTTATTTTCTCTCTCTTTTGTTTCTTTTCCTCTCTTGTTTTTCTTTTATTTTCTTTTCTCTTAGGGATACGGTCGAATCCTATAGAGATTGCCTACGTATCATGAACCCGCATGAATCAGACCAAGCGTAGTTCTTGAAGATCGAGAATAGAGTAAATAAACTAACCTTTTTTGGGATTATTGAAGGAAAATGCTTTAAAGGAAGAAAGGAAGTATTTTGATTTTTGTTTTGTTTTTGAAAGAAAGACTTTAAAGGAATGAAGAAAATATTTTTGGATTTTTTATTTTAATTTTTTTTTGAAATTTTTAAAAGAAAGGCTTCTAAAGAAGCATGAAAATATTATTATATTTTTTTTGAATGAAAGACTTGAAAAAGAATTCCTTTTCCTTTGATTTAAACTTAGGGAATTTTAAAAGTAAAAGAAAATATTTTTATTTGAATTTTTATTTATTTTCTCTTTTTTTAAAAAGGAAGAAAATATTTTTGGATTTTTTAAAAATTGGAGTCGGAACCGATGAGGTTTGCCTATGTATCTCACATCCGGTGAGAATCAGACCGCGTAGTTCGCTCAATTTTGAGGGAACACGGGAAACATGGCACTTGGAATTTTGGCTCATTTTGAAACAACTTTTCTTTTTTTTAATTTTTCAGAATTCCGGCAGAGTTTCAGAATATTCTAAATACCTACCTCTCATTTTTTGATTTTCTTTTGATTTTTTTTTATTTTCCTCCTCTATTCTAAAAGCCGGTCAACATGCAAGAATCACAGATAGATATGCAAGTAGCACGTAAGATGCATCAGGATGGTCTTTTCATTTCGGGTACACCTGTCCTAGACAAACTCAGCCCCTGTGTTGAGTCTCCAAAGTCAAATGCACATGATGCAAATAAACGTTCCTACTAGGGATCCGACATGAGGCTTTGTTATACTAAGATAAAAACCTGGGTATATGTTCTAGACTGTGTACCCGAGCGGACAACTCGAGTCGAGGAGGGGGCTACATACCGGGAACCAAAAGGCCATCCGGCTTAGTAACTTGTCCGAGCCTCTTTCTTACTTTAAGGTATGACACTAACAGAAGAGAGTCTCGACCAGTGAGCACATCACCAAAGATGAGAAGAGAAGTGTTTCGTAACAGTCTTATATACAATTCAGATAATATCAAAGCGGTAAAGCATTTAGCATATTAGGATGAAACATGTAGGAAAATCAGATAACAGATAAAGCCAAATAATGGCTATTCTAAGCTCGAATTCTTGAACCCTGAATCGAAGTTCTGGGTTCTTGTCCCCAGCAGAGTCGCCAGAGCTGTCACATCTCCTTTTTACACACCACCCCCGAAGGGATAGTATATAAGGGAATTTTTTCACTTTAAGTGACATTATTCGAAATGAGATTATTTATTCAATTCAGAGTCGCCACTTAGGATGGTTCATTTTCTGGTATCCCAAGTCAACGGTTTATTTTAAAATCCCAAATCGAGGAAATCCGACTTTCCTTTTGAAGTCTGCGAACCAGAAATTCTGAATAAAGAATTCTGTTAACCCAGGGGAAGGTGTTAGGCATCCCCGGATTCCGTGGTTCTAGCACGGTCGCTTAAGCTATCATAATTGACATATTACCTGATTTTAATACATTTTTTTAACCTATAGTGGAATTTTAAATTATTTGCCACTTTTATTTAATTTTAAGAAAGATTGCAACGTTATTAAAATACGTCTTGAACCACGTCACATAAATATACCCGTAATTTTTGATATATTTTAACATCGTTGAGATTTGGATTTGGGTCACATAAATGTGCACCCGAATTTAGGAAAATAGATTATTAAATACGTGCCTAAAGTGACTAACGTGTTGATAACGTTGCGGGAGGCCATGAAATTCGCTAAATAGCGCGTCCCAAGTTCTAAGTATTTTAATGAAAGTAATTAAATAGGACCACGCAATTTGTGATTTTTATTTGGCCCGGCACGCCTCAAATTTATTTTAAAAGTATATTTGACTAAAGCTTGAAAGGTCGTAAGCGACTTTTATCTAATTAAGGCTCAAATCAAATTATTTAAGGAAGTCTAATTACTACTAAGTCTGAAGAAGTAAATATTAATTCCTTAATGGCCTAGCGGAAAATTAAAAAAAAAAGGAAAAAGAGTCCAGTTTAAAGGGTGGGCCTATATTATATTTCGAGAAGGCTATCCATCTTCAGGCTTAGCCTTGAGCCCAAACTATGATACTTCAGCAGACTTACATGCTGGGCCCAGCATCGGATCCTTACAGGCCCAAATTTTAGGAACATGAATCAATTTAAAGGGTTGAAGACCTTTGGGCCTGTTTATTATGCAATTGGGCCAACAACAGGCCCAGTCCTTATGGTCCAGGCCACAATACAAACAAATTTATACTAATGCATTAGACCTCATTTTCAATATGCAAATAATGGACTAACTAAAGCAATTAACACATTTAAACCAAAGGAGATGTCTAATTTATTGGGTGTAGATTTCGAAATTCTATTCCCACTACTGAAATTACATACTGGAATCTATAACCATTTCAAACATCTATTAGGCACAAATTAACACTGATATGAGCACACATACTGGTCCTAGAATCAGTTTCAGACTCACACCATATTCCAAATTTAACATATAAACTAACATGATAGCAAGCCTCAAAAACACTAAAACTAAACTATACTAAAGTTAACACTACTAAATTGATATTATCGAGTCCAACAGTCTAATTATTACAAATATTAGAAGGTCCATATCTTGTAATTCTCACATTCTAATGAAAACTAAATCCAGCATTTGAACACACACGCTTGCAAGTAGATTAAGGATACACATAAATATGCTAGGCATCTAAACCAAAATAAAACAACATGAAGAAAATTCACAGGAGAAAATATGTAGCAATTCATCATTCTCTTCAAAACTTGGTAACATATTTTCTGAGTCAGTCCCCATACATCATTTTGAGGCCAAGGAAATACCTGGAAATTGGACAAAGAAAAATAAGCAGAAGTGAGGCAACAGGCTGGAATCGGCAGCAATCAACAGCAGGAATATCCCAGCAAACCAGTTTTAAAACCAAAAATAGTGTTCAATCAGTCTACCCAAAAACAATTTCACTTGAATACAAACCCAAAACCTTCAGGACCAAATCTTAGAGCCAAGTTCAAACCATTTTTTAAGCCTTAAATGGACTAGAAAATGCTTTCAGAATGAGAGAAACTTCAAGGAAATTGCAGCAGAAGCAATGGAACAGTATTTTTTGGGAATTTTAGCCACCTAGAACTTTTCAGGATTTTTACTTTCAGATCTAAAATCTGTGTGTTTTCACTCTCAAATTCTGCGGTCTCTCTAATTAGGCTCTGAAAAAACTCTGAAAACTGACCTGTAATGCAAGGGTGTAATGCCGTTTATAGGAAAACTATTAGGGGCCCTTTCAGATTTATTTTTAGCCCTTAAGTCCTTCTTAATTTTAGCTTTTTTGCTTAAAAGTCCTTAGGGTAATGACTTATTTTTCAAGTTATACTACTCAACTTCTGAAATTCAAATTGGAACCCCAACCTAGAAGGTTCTAGGGGCTTCTATTTTCTGTTACTGCAAGATTCTTTAATTTAAACGACCCAATATGCCCTTGATTACCCCTGTATTTACCCCTTAAATTGTTACCCTAGGTTAAGCCAACCCCAAGTCCAACTACACCAGCCCTTTTAACTTGGTCAGTGATGTGACCATAGTTACCTACAAGGGCTTTGAATTATTCAGAAATAACCAAACGACATCCAATCAAAACAAACCCCCAAAATTGGAATGCAAATCCAAAAAACCCTAACTTTAGGCTTGAATTAATTACTTAAACTCAACAAAATTAATCAACAAACAGAATCATGCTATAATCAGTACGAACAAGGAGAAGGAAAAATCAGAAACTGGAAACCTAAAACAAAAATCTAAGAAAACTGGGCAAGCAAAAATCAATACATAAACTACTAAACATGAAGGAAACAGGTGTGAACGACCAGATTAAAATTCAAATACAAAGTGAAATAAGCAAAATAAACTAAGAAAAACTCACCAATTAAACTCGAACATGACTGGCCTTCTATTTGAGTCTTGAAATGATGTTAATCATTTTTTCTTTGCCAAGAACAAACGAAAAATATTATTTCGTGACTAAATCGAGCCCTAAACTTGTGAAAACCGGAGAAGAAGCCTCGCAGATTCAAAATCCAGGTTGAACTCTTAAGGCTTGATTTTTTGATTTGAAATTCGAGGATCTTTAGGGGTATTCGAAGGAAATAGGTTGTGGATTTAGCATGGGGTTGCTTTGGTGGTTCTATGGTGTTCATTTGGTGAGGGTTGGTGGCGGTGCCGCCGGACACGGCGGAGGAATCCATGGCAGCGCTAGGGTTTCGTCGATTTGAGAGGTTTGGGTGCGATTTGAAGGAAACTAAGAAGGGATTGGTGATGGGGAGAGAGAGAGGAGGCTCTGGTATAATTTTGAGGGGCATTGGACGACTGACGCCGGCATAGGCGATTTTCGGCCAGCGGTTCGCGGTGGTGGACGGCGGAATTAGGGTTAGTCTTTGAGGGGTTTGAGAGACGGTGAGAAGAGGGTAGGGGTGCGTTTGGACATTATTATATGAACGGCTCCTCAGTTCTCAACCGTTAGATCAATCAACCTCGACGGTTGAGATCAACTGAGGAGCAATACGACATCGTTTGGTCATAGGGGTGCTGGACCGAATCTGGGTAGTTTGGGCCGGAAACGGGGTGAATAAAATTGGGCCTGGGCGGAGTTTAGACTAATTGAGGGATTTGGGCTTGGCTTTTTTAGAAATTGGACAAGGTCCAAAAATCTGAAACAAAAACCCTCTTTATTTCCTTTTCTTTTCAATTTTCTAATTTCTTTTAATTCCTTTTCTTTTATTTATTTTTTCAAATATTAAAGCTAAAATTAAACCTAAAAGATTAAACTAACCTACCTAATTATATTAAGCTAGAAGTAATAATAAAAATTCCAATTTAAAGAAAACTAATAAAATTCGAAGCTAAAATTTTAAACCAAGCAGCATATCAATTTTTGTTTTGATTTTTATATTTTGTAAAACCCTAATTACTAATTATTCTAAGAAATATAAAATTAAGTCCTAAATGCCAATGCAATGTGTATTTTTGTATTTTTAGATGAATTATTGTAAATTAAAAAATGCACACAGAAAAATACAAATAAACACGAAAGTTATACAATTAAATCCTAAAAAATCAAATAATTTAAAGAGAAATCCTTAATCTAAGGAGTCTGTAGGAGTAATTCATGCGAGTCAAAAATCACGTGCTCACAATATCAACATATAATTAAGTTATTTTAAGTTATATACATTGTTATTATATAAGAAATTTATATACTAACAGAAAGTAGAATAGCAGCAAAAAAAAGAAAAATGTTAGAGTCACGAGCTAGTCGACTATGCGAACGTAAGGATGAAAAGTACCATGTTAGACAAGTTTGTGGATTTTACATCTAACAAGGGCATCTCTAATCTTTATCCTATTTTTTATCTTCAAAATGGGGATTTTCTTGTTTTGAAGACAAACTTATTCCAATCATTCCCCCGTTATTTCCTCAAATTTTTTTATATTCTTCTCTCTCTTTTATATTAAATTATTATCTTTCATTTTAATTTTATTTTTTTAATTTTCATTAAATAAATTCCATCTTTTATTTTTATTAATTTATAATTTTCATTAAAATAATTTCATAAAATTTTAAATAATATAATTTGTAAGCAATTATTATAGATTAACTAATAATTCAAATAAAAGTGAAATCATTGTGATACAAGATTAATTAAATACATATTACATAACGATAAAATTCATTCGAAATACTACATAAATATCCAACTTCAATCTCTAGTATTCTCCCATAAATTATTTATTAATGCATTACGAAGTGCAAAATGAGCATCTTTGTCCTTAATTCTTCTATGTCGAGCTAAAAAAATTTATAATAAAATTAACTTACAATTTTACATAAAAATAATAAATGCACGAAAATTAATTTATCAAAATTATACGCCGAAGTTAAGATGTAAAACTAATATTATAAAGATATTACATAAACATAATTACAACAACAACAACAATAACAACAACCTAGTGAAATCTCACAAGTAGGGTCTGGGGAGGGTAATATGTACGCAGACCTTACCCCTACCCCGAAGGAGCAGAGAGGTTGTTTCCGAAAGACCCTCGCCTCAAGAAGACAAAAAGACAAAAGAAGACAATATTAGTAACACCACCGAAATAATATGAGACAAATATGACCTATAGAAACAAAAATCAAGAAAAATGATCCAAAGCAAAGCAATAGCTAAAGCAAGGCAAAGCAGAATAGTATCTCTACCAAACTAGTCTAACAAAAATATGGTATAAGACAAGACTCAATTACCTCCTAACCTACAACCATAATACTCGGCCTCCACTTGTTCCTATCAAGTGTCATGTCCTCGAAAATCTAAAGTCTCGCCATATTCTGCCTAATCGCCTCCGCCCAATACTTCTTAGGCCGCCCTCTACCTCTTCTCGTGCCTTCCACCACTAGACGTTCGCACATCCTTACCGGAGCATCCGGGCTTCTCCTCTGAACATGCCCAAACCATCTGAGCCTTGCTTCCCGCATCTTGTCATCAATGGGAGTCACGTATACCTTCTCCCGAATATCAACATTCCTAATCTTACCCATCCTAGTGTGCCCGCACATCCACCTCAACATCTTTCTACTACCTCCATCCTCTGGATATGTGATTTCTTAACCGGCCAACACTCAGCCCCATACATCATGGCCGGCCTAACCACCGCTTTATAAAACTTACCTTTGAGTATCAGTGGCACTCTCTTGTCACACAATACTCCAGATGCTAATCTGCACTTCATCCATCCTACTCTAATACGGTGTGTAACATCCTCGCCGATCTCCCCTAACATAATTAGATATATATAAATAGATAAATTAAAAAATTAAATAATAAAATATACATGAATAATAATGGAGAAATGAATAGTATACCCTCATATTTGAGGAAATGCTATTCATCCCCCATTTTGGGGACAAAAAGGAAAAATGGTTGGAACTTCATTACCCCAAAAGTTACCCACATTATAGGAAAGTGAGGGAAGGTTAGAGATGACCTTAGGCCATCTCCAATGGTACTCTATTTTTTGCACCAAATTCAAATTTGGTGCAAGAAATAGAGTAATGTTGCTCCAATGGTACTCCATTTGTTGCTCTATTATAGAGCATGAATAGTGTTGCACCAAATTTGGTGCAACACTATTCATTACTCTATATTTGGTTTAATAATATTTTATTCATTTGGTGTAAAGTAAATAGAAGATAAGAGAGAGAAATAGAGTGGTTGGAGTAGAAGATAATAATATAATATAGAAGAGAGAGAAAATTTGATGTAAAAAATAGTGTAATGGTTGGAGTAGATTTGATATTGCACCATTTTAGAGTGAAAAATAATACAAAAAATAGAGTGATTGTTGGAAATGTCCTTAGTAGCCTTCTTTTTTCGAAAGAAGACGCCTGCTTCTGAGCTTTTAACAGTTTAGAAAGGTTGAGACTTGAGATAATTAATCTATTCTAAATCTAGGGTATACTGTTCCCTTTTTTTCTCAACGATACAAGCTGAAATACTGACCTGACCTTTTCATTGAAAAGCTGTTGAGCACTATTTATTTCTTTAGGTACAGCTAAGCATGCTAAAATGATGAAAAATGAAGTTCAAAAATGGAAAAAATTATATTCCGGCCTTCAAGTTATAGTATAGACTGTACGTATCAACTCAACGATGGATGTGCAACTTATGACTCTATTATTAAATTATGCAGGTTACTTCAATCCGCAATGAGAGTGGTGATTCAGCATAACTTCAGACAAGACGATAAAGTAGCTCATCTTTTGGCGAAGCATGCAAAGACTCTTACTGCTTTCAATAAATTAGGACTTTTATATTTTTCCTCCACCTTATGTCATGGCCAGGATGTGACAGACAAGGAAAAAAATGTTTATGTTAAAACTATCCCTATTACTAGTTGTAATCCTCTAGAAAAAATTGGCAATCAGCATGCAATGCATGGATTATCAACGACTAGTATTGATCCTCAGGATCATATCTTTTGTAAGCCATAATCCTTACTCCCATCGATCCAAAATAAATAATTTTTTGGATATTTTCACACAAATTAAGAAATTCATCTTTTAGCATTAATTAGCAATGAAATTGACTATATTAACTTTTACTATCTCACGTAAACACTCCTAATACATATTCCAACACTATTTACTCCAAGGACAATGTAGGAAAAAAATAATTAATTCATTCTTGAAATCTTGAAAAATCACTTATTTTGGACCGGAGGGAGTATTAGATAAATATGTCCAGTTTGCAAAAGAATATTTAAAAAAAATATCCATGTCTTTTTTGGTTGTTGCTCGAGTCCACCAAGTAAAACCAAAAGGCGGTATTTATGAATCATACACCAATAGATAAATAAATTTAATTTGTTTCAAGATATATAATTTTTTGAAAAAATAAAATATCATTTATTATTATTATTCTAACCTATTATTACCGCTCCAACTTGTGGAGCATTAATTAAGTGAATTATTTAATGCGAGATAAAGCACAATTTAGACAATTACGTTTAAGGCTATTAAATAGTACTTATATCTTTTTCTAGAATGTGTAGATACTAGTACTTGTTAATATTAATATGAATGGGAAAGACAACTTTATAGGCGACCTTATGATCTACTAAAGAATGTAATATACGTTTATAAAATATCAAAAACAATATATCTTGGAGCTAACCATCACCGAATTAATTGAACTGCAAATTAATTTCAATATTCGATAAGACTTTCAAAACATTTGGCCAGAAGTTAGCAAAAAGCTAAGCTATAGTGATAATATCCCAATTAAATAGGGCATGCAGGTGGCACACTGCTGGTAAACCCCCGTGGTGGGGGACGCTAATCACATGTTTGGTTTGTTAGTTTGTCAATCAGTTTTTATCAATTCGTTGCTGGCTTCTCAAGTATAATTTTGATATTATTAACTAGTTAATAGATGCATGAGCACAGATGTAGAGTTAAGAATTTCAAATTTATGGATTTAAAATTCTAAAATTATTTTTGTATGGGTCTGAATTTGATCAACCACGACCTACGGCAAGTACGACAAACGCACGAGCGCCATGGGCCTACGCCTGGCTGGGTACGCCGCAGTAAAAGGAAAGGCATCGCAATATCGACAATATCATCAGCACACTAGGAGACTTAGGGAATATTCCTTGGATATTCTTTAAGGTGGTCGTTCCAGCGACTAGGAAAAAATCCCTAATATATAAGGGGAGTGGAAGCCTTGTGAGTAGGAGGAGGATTTCTCTTTGTAAAAAGCACTGACCTTGGAAGAGCAACATTTATTTCTCTTCTCTCTATTATCATAAAACGATTATTGTTAACATCCTAGAACTTATTATATTCGGCTACGATTTACCTTATCATCTTCGATTGATTTGTCCAAAAAGATTTTTTTTTTTGAGTGAAACAATTTAGTGCCGTCTGTGGAGATTTCGATAGCAGAAATCATAGTTCTCATCTAGGTTCTCGTAAGTGACGATTACTGTTCCTCAAGCCCCATAAAACTAACAATGACGGAGAAAGAAGCAAGGTTGAAGATGCTAGCAGATGTCTCAAACAACCCTCTGAACTCCCTCAACGAAGCCGGTAGAGAGGATACCGAGAATACAACCCCTGGGGATACACCGAAGGAAGGAATCTTACCTTTTCCGCACGGGGAACTAACGATCTCGCGCGAAAGAGGAGCTTTCACGTCTATGGCGAAGGAGATACCACCGGCAGTCAAAAAGCTGCTAGAGGAATAGTTGACAAGTGCTCTGAAAAACATGCTCAAAAAATCCCCTCAAGGAAATGTCGAAGACTCACCGACTACAGAATTCGCAGCTAACACCAACGAGCCAAGCATCACGCAAACGGGCAACACTCGCACCGTCACTACTGCAGGTGACGATGCACTCATGGCCATCTTAAAAAAAATGGAAGAGGTGAAAAAAGAGAACAAAACACTCCGTGATCAAATGAAGGAGCATTAGGAAAGAGTAGACAAAATACCTGGCTCCCCCAAGTTGCTACCAAAACGCGATGTGGGCCGATTCGTCGAACAGCCATACAGCGATGGAGCCGCTCCTCATCCCATTCCGAAAACCTTCAAGATGCCACCATATTTGAAAATATAGACGGAACTACGGACCCTGTGGATCATCTAATCCATTATGTCACTGCGGTAAAAGGCAATGATCTATCAAAAGAACAAGTACCTTATGTGTTGCTAAAAAAGTTTGGCGAAACTTTGACGGGAGGAGCCTTGAAGTGGTATTCACAGCTACCATCATGATCAATATCAACGTTTGAGGAAATGGCGGATAAATTCGCCACCTCTCATGTAGGAGTGAAGAAGGCCGAAACCAGGGTCAATGATATCTTCGCCATCGGGCAAACAGCTGGTGAGGGACTTCGGGACTTCCTCGCTCGATTCAACAGAGTAA
Organism: Nicotiana glauca; assembly: GCA_026770625.1. Taxonomy (NCBI): domain Eukaryota; kingdom Viridiplantae; phylum Streptophyta; class Magnoliopsida; order Solanales; family Solanaceae; genus Nicotiana; species Nicotiana glauca. The sequence continues at coordinate 69,693 of MU788096.1, read as the reverse complement.
GGTAGAGAACATAACGAAAGAAATTTATATATATATATATATATATATATATATATATATAAGATTATCCGTGATTTCATGACACTCTGAAGAATCATGACAGATTTATTCGGGAGGAAAAAAGAAGGATTCGAGGTTGGTTGGTAATTCAGCTCGAATGAAGTGAGAGGGAGGTCATTCAGAACCCGTTGGCTTCAGAATGGGGGGGCGGCTCCAGAGGCGCCGCAGGCGCCAGCAGCGACATAAATTGCCCACCCCGCTCCCGATCAAAAAAAGCATGCGAGACTTCGATGACGAAGATTTTCTGACGCAGTGGGGGCACTGGATGGAAAAGACAGATAAAGGAACAACCCACTAGAAGGGCATACCTCAAGGGGCACCAATCAACAGAGTAAGGATGAGCCTGCCGAATGTAACAGAAGGTATGGCGGTAGCAGCCTTTCAAAATGGGTTAAATAGGAACGGATCCAAAGCAACCAAAAAGTTACTCAACGGACTCATGAAGTACCCCCCCCCCCCACCACATGAGAGGAGATTCAAACTGCCTATTGTGCCGAGGTAAGGGCGGATGAGGATGATATGAGTGTCCTGATTCAGCGGTTAACGTCAGTTCAGACCGAGGCAAGAAGAGATCAACGTAACGAGGGATGAAGCGATCAACCCTACATTTCAATCGAAAAAGGCATCAGCCTATGTCAGAACAACTAACCCGCTCCCTCCAAGACTCAAGGATGTCGTGCTACGATACACCGCACCCTTTCGAAGCGAAAGAGGTATGCCTCCACTATTATCCGCTCATAACTTTTGTGTTTCCCCTTCAGAGATAGTGTACGCATTGGAAAATCCAGGCACGAAGGTGAAATGGCTGCAAAAAATAAAATCGGACCCAAGCTCCAGAAGGTCAAACATCGTCTGCGAATTCCTTCAGGAAAGAGGACATAAAACTGAAGACTACATAGGTCTGCGGCAGGAAGTAGTTAGGATGCTAAACTAGGGGTACCTGAAAGAACTACTCAGCGATAAAGGAAGGGCCAACTTTGCCAGAGGACGAGACCATCTCAAGGGCCTCCAAGACCACCGTCGCCAACAAGCACCATACAGATGATTATCGGCGGTGGTGACGACACAGTAATCAACCATGTGAAGTTCACCACCATGCATAAACTCAAATGAACAGTCGTCCACGAATGGTATGATGACCTCGAAGACAGTATCATCTTCGATAAGTCGGATGCCGACGGTTTGTCTTTCCCTCACTATGATGCTTTGGTTATAACTTTACGCATCGCTGATACAGACGTAAAAAGAATCATGGTTGATAACGAAAGTAACGCGTGTATTGTTCACCCGAGATTTCTCATGCAAATGAGGCTCGAGGATAAAATAATACTGCATTGGATAACACTAACGGGTTTTAACAATGCAGTGGAACGGACATCCGGAGAAATAGTGTTGCTTGTCCTAGCAGAGGGAGTCACGTTGGAAACAACATTCCATGTCATGAACCAGGAAACGGCCATCATAGGACGGCTATGGATACACTCCATGCAAGTCGTCCCCTCGAGCTTCTATCAAGTGATTAATTTCCCACTCTATAGGAATATTTAGCATACGAGGCGATCCACGCACCGCCCAAGAATACTATCGGATCGCCCAAGATTGCATGCACACAAAACAATTGAAGGGTGCGAATGCGAAGGCATAGCAATCAGCCATGTCGGGAACTAAGCCCGACCCACCAACAGAGGCCATCAAAGACCTAAACATCGTAGAAGCCTGCAAGGCGATTGTAGAGGATCTCGACCCAGTCCAATTGGATGATGCCGACAACACAAAAAAGGCTTACATAGGACATAACCTCTCGGAGCCAGGTAAGTATCGTGAATTTTTAACTAATAATGCCGATTTGTTTGCCTTCTCCCATTCAGATATGCCTGGAATCCCAAAGGACATCGCCACTCACAGACTAAACGTTGACCCACTCTACCCGCCGATATGGCAAATGAGGAGAAAATTAAACGCTGCAATCAATGAGGCAGTCAGCGAAGAGGTGGATAAATTACTTACAAACAGTTCTATCAGGGAATCAAAGAACCCCAATGGGTCGCCAACATAGTTATGGTCAAAAAGAAGAAAGGGAAGTGGCGAATGTGTGTAGACTTTACCGACCTAAACAAAGCGTGCCCGAAGGATTCCTTCCTATTGCACCTTATCGACCAGTTGATTGATGCGACAGCAGGGCACAAATTGTTAAGCTTCTTGGACGCCTACTCTCGTTATAATAAAATCTTAATGGCCGAAGAAGATCAAGAAAAGACGATCTTCATCACTCACCAAGGAATGATTGCTATAAAGTGATGCCGTTCGGACTCAAGAACGCAAGGGCCACGTACCAGAGGCTAGTCACCAAGATGTTCAAAGAGCAGCTTGGCAAAACCATGAAAGTTTATATCGATGAAATGCTGGTAAAGTCAACAAAGAAAGAGGATCACATTAACCATCTAAGAGAGGCCTTCAGGATATTGAGGCAGTATGGGATGAAGCTAAATCCCGAGAAGTGAGCTTTCAGCATAACCTTGGGAAAATTCCTCGGCTTCCTCGTATCACAATGGGGAATTGAAGTCAAGACGGATCAGATCAAAGCCATCGACACAGTACCAGAGGTACTGACCGGCAAGAAACAGGTACAGAAGCTAACAGGGCGAATAGCCGCCTTGTCAAGGTTCATCTCACGATCCTCGGACAGATGCCACAAGTTCTTCAATGTATTGAGAAAAGACCACGGGTTGTAGTGGAATGAGGATTGCGTCGATGCCCTAAGGAAGTTAAAGGCGTATCTGTCCTTACCGCTACTGCTCATCAAAGCGGACCCGGGTGAGTGTCTGCTTGTTTATTTGGCAGTGTCCGAAATCGCAATTAGCGCAGTCCTAGTCCGGCAAAAACTAAGGTACGCAATATCCTATTTACTATATCAGCAAAACCTTAATAAATGCCAAGACAAGGTGCCCTCACCTTGAAAAGCAAGCTCTGGCACTGGTCGTAGCTTCACGTAAGCTTAGACTGTATTTTCAATGTCACCCCATAAAGGTATAACAACTTTCCCCCAAAGAGGTATCCTGCATAAACCTGAGCTCTCAGGCAGACTTGCCAAATGAGCCATAGAATTAAGCAAGCACGACATAACATACCAACCGCGAACCTCTTATCAAGTTGCAGGTGCTCGTTGACTTCGTCGCCGACTTCAGCACAAAAATATTGCTCGAGGCGTAACAAGAAGCGCTTCGCGCTTCCACATGTATTGATCTTTGGGTCCTCTACACCGATGGTGCCTCGAACACCTTGGGATCGAGACTGGGTCTCGTCCTCGAAGTCCCTATAGGCGAAATAATTCGCCAGTCCATACGATTACCAACAACGAGGCCGAGTATGAAGCCGTGATTGCAGGTTTGAAGTTAGCCCTCAAATACGGTGCCCGATGACTCATCCTCCACTGCGACTCTCAACTCGTTGTAAATCAAGTCACTGGGACTTCCCAAATAAAGAGCAGAGACTACAAAGGTATCAATCGTAAATCACAAACTAATTCCGGAGTTCGATGAATGCCACCTCGATCAAATTCCTAGGGCATAGAACATTGAAGCGGACAGCCTCGCCAAATTAGCTGCAGCCACCAAGAACCTTAGCATAGAAAATATGGTCACCCTCCTCTACTCGGCCATAGACCACGTTGAGGTACTTTCTATGAACCAAACTTGGGACTGGCGTAACCGCTTTTTAGCCTATTTACAGGATGGAACACTCCCGCAAAACAAAAAAGAAGCCAAAAAGCTCAAAGTGCAGGCAGCCCGGTATAGCCTAATAAATCATGACCTCTACAAGAGAACATTCGGTGGCTCCCTATCCAAATGTCTTGGACCACATCAAACAAGGAAAGTACTGGAAGAAGTACACGAGGGTCACTGCGGCGCCCATACGGTAAAATTGCACCCTCGTTCGATACCTCATCAGTGCCGGTTATTATTGACCTACCATGAAAAAGGAAGCTGCAGATTATGTCCGAAGATACGAACAATGCCAAAAGTACACCCCTATGATACATCAAACAGGATAATGCCTCCATTCCGTCACTTCGCCATGGCCTTTCATAAAATGGGGGATGGACATAGTCGGCCCTCTGCCAGCAGGACGAGGAAAGGTATGTTTTCTATTGGTTTTAACTGACTACTTCTCTATGGGTGGAAGCAAATGCGTACGCTTAGATACGCGAACAAGAATTCATCGACTTTATATAGAATAATATTATATGTCGTTTCGGCATCCCCAAGGAAATAAGCTGCGACAACGGACCCCAGTTCGTCTGAAAAAGGACAACTGTGTTCTTCGAAAAATGGTGCATCAAATGGATACTCTCCACACCATATCATCCCGCCGCTAATAGCCAAGCCGAATCCTCCAACAAAGTGATACTGAACATACTCAAAAAGAAGCTCGAGGAAGCTAAAGGGCTATGGCCCGAACTACTACCTGAAGTATTATGGGCATACCGAACTACGCCGAAATCCATCACGAGAGAAACGCCATACTCAATGGTCTACAGGACCGACACAGTCATACCCATCAAAGTTGGGGAAACCAGCCTGGGATACTCCAACACGAGTGGGGAAGATAACGACAAAATTAGGCTACAAGACTTAGATGAAGCCGAAGAACGAGGAGACATGGCCCACGTAATAATGGTAGCCCAGAAGCAGCAAATAGAAAGATACTACAACAAGAAAGCCAAGATACGATCACTTAAAGTTGGCGACTATGTCCTCAAGGCCAAAACACAGGCATCAAAAGATCAAAATGAAGGAAAATTAGGAACAAACTGGGTCGGGCCGTATAAAATCATAGGAGTATCAAACAAAGGGGCATTCCAACTAGAAACTATGGAGGGGAAACTAGTCCAAAACAACTGGAACGTCGCTCACCTCAAGTACTTTCACTTCTAAGAGGCGTCACCTAAGTCGTACTCTTTTTCCCTCACCCGGGTTTTGTCCCAATCGGGTTTTCCTGAGGAGATTTTTGACGAGGCGGCGAAGGGGAAGCCCTATGGACCGGAACAATGTTTATCACCTTAGCCCGTCGACACGATCTCCGGGCTAAAGTAATGAAGGGACTACAGATATAATCTAATCTCCAATGTATGAATAGAATTTGATCTCCATTGTATGAACGGAATCTAATCTCCATTGTATGAACGAAACCTGATCTCCACTGTATGAACAGAATCTAATCTCTATTACACGAACGGAATTCAATCTCCATTGTACGTAAGAAACTCAAATCTCCAAAATATTAGTTCGACCTCATTCGAACCACGACCGGATACTATGACAACAGTCGAAGCAACATCCTAATGGCCAAGGCCATCGACTACGATATGATACTACGACTATAGTCAAAGCAACATCCCAATGGACAAGGCCATCGACAATGTTAGTTCGACCTCATTCGAACCACGACGGGATATTTTGACGACAGTCGACGCAACACCCCAATGGCTAAGGCCATCGACAACGACGGGATACTACGATGACAGTCGAAGCAACATCCCAATGGCCAAAGAAATCAACAACATTAGTTCGACCTCATTCGAACCACGATGAGATACTACTTTGACAACAGTTGAAGCAACATCTCAACGGCCAAGGCTATCGACAACAATAGTTCGACCTCGTTCGAATCATGATGAGACACTACTTTGACAATAGTCGAAGCAATGCCATCGACAACATTAGTTCGAATTCGTTCAAACTAAGATGAGACACTACTTTGACAATAGTCGAAGCAACATCTCAACGGCCAAGGCTATCGACAACATTAGTTCGACCTCGTTCGAACTAAGATAAGACACTACTTTGTCAACAGTCGAAGCAACATCTCAACGGCCAAGGCCATCAACAACATTAGTTCGACCTCGTTCGAACCACGATGAGACACTACTTCGACAATAGTCGAAGCAACCTCCCAACGGCCAAGGCCATCGAAAACATTAGTTTGACCTCGGTCGAATCTTGATGGGATTCTACTTCAACGATAACCGAAGCAACATCCCAATAGACAGGCGCGAACGTCATACAATAAACGAAAATGGAAATAATAAATGGACAAACCAACAAAAGTAAAGTTTATATTACAATAAAAAATCATTTACATCTGCCCCCACGAACAGGCCCTATCATGGCCCATGCCAAAAATTACTAAGAAAAAGCGGTTCAAAATTAAAACTATACATCGTCCTCAGTGCGGTAAGCTTCGTCATACCACGAATCCAAAGCAAGGTGATTCGTGTCATCATAATAGACACATTCCCCATCAGGAGTAAGGGGGTCATATCTACACGACTCACGGGCCGCACACGCTTCGGCATGCACCGCCTGAACCTCTGCCTCTGTTGCCCTGCTCTTGGCATGAAAAGCCTTAACACATTGAGTCGAGCCTCAGCATGGACCCACGACTCATACAAGTGACGAGGCGAGCTTTGACCAACCGTGGGACGAGACGTAGAGGGTTGAGAATGTTAATTTGCCGCCTCCGCCCTCAACAAAGCCATTTTCCCATGCGATGTAGCCAACTCCGCCTCTAACTCCCTAACATGCCCTTCAAACCCTACAATTCGACGATCGGAGGCTTCCCTCTCCCCCGTAAATTCCAACCTGGATATGCGAAGGCCATCCTCCAAAGAGACCGTCTCAGATATAGTCGCTGCCAACTTGTCGGCACTGGCATTCAACTCGCCCTTGAGCCCATTGACCTCCAGTGCCCTAGCATCTAACTCAGCGGTCAAGCTGGCCACCTTCAGCTGTAAGTCAGCGTTCTCAGTCGTTACCCCTAGCTCAACTCAAGTTCATCTTCTTTTGCCTTAAGAAGGGCCTCCAATTCAATATTACAGGCAATAGCCCTCAAAGCTCCTAGTACCTCTCCTTCAGGTCCTCCACCCTATTCTCTAACTGGTCCTCCCATTACTTAAGTCCCTCGCAGAACACCTGGAACTCAGGGTCATGATGGTAGATATCAGACATTGCCCGATATTTAGATCGTACCTGATGATATTTTGTTGATCTCTTCTTATAGAGGTGCGTCCTCCTCCATTCATGGTGCTCTCTCTCCACCTCTAGGATGAGGGTCTGACAAAAGAGAGGCAGAGTTAAAAGAAAACATATAACACAAGTTGACACATCGACCTCATGAAAGAAGTAAAAGAAAAAGAAATCTACCTGAGGAGACCCTAGGGCCATAACGTTGTACGAAGGCGGACCAATTCCGAGTTTCCTCCACATGGGGCAGTAGGCCGGCGACCCATTTCCTGAGACACGCAATAGGGTGGGGTGGGCAACCTATAGCTGCAGAATAACAAGTGATCAAAAGTTACAAAATTACAGAAGATGGGGGGACGTAATGAATGACAATACTTACGAGCTCTATTCCATCGCTCCGGAAACCCGGCGGTGTTGGAAATGACGTGCTCGGACTTGATAAAGAAGTATTTGTGCCAGAATTTATGGCTCGCCCAGTCGTCCATCCCGACCACTAGTCCTTTTGTACCACGAAGTCTTAAGTGCACCATAGGGCCTCTGAGAAAACCAGGTATGAATAAGTGCAAAAAATGATGGATGCAGACGTCACACCCCACCAATTCCGCGTACTTAGTCAGTAGCAGGAGTATCTTGAGTGTGTACAGTGAAAGCTAAGCCGGGCAAACTTGGTAAAATCTACAGAACTCTTCTCCAGGGGGAAGAGAGGAAGGGTGCAGCCGATCACAAAGGGATATTAATAAAACGCACAGTACCCGGGCCTATGGACATCAATGTACTCTCCCCCAGCTAGAGTTATCTCTACGTGGGCAGGAACGCCATACTTTATGCGGAGGGCATCAAGGTGAGTCTACATCGTGTCAGACAACACAGGGCTCGGAGTAAGGGATGGATCTTTAAGAAAGTTATTCCGGGACAAGGGGTGTCTCGGCAGTATCGCCTCTACTATGAGAGGGTTGTCGCTTTCTTTTATCTCCGCCTCTCCGCTACCGGAGAGAGGTGCTGCAGCTGATGGAGTAACGTCAGAAACCTCTTCATCATTATGACGAGATCTTGGCATGGTTTCATTTAACGGAAGTAGTTACTCAAAGGGAATGAGAAAGAAGAAGCTTGAATTTAAGAACGAAAATGGAAACTAGAAGATGCAAGAACAACTCAAGGAGACTGAAGAGTTATCGAGAGAGCGTGGCTAAAGTTTTTCAAAAAAATCGAACCCCTCATCTATTTATAGGGTTGGGTAGCGCTAGAATCGAGGCAGCAAGTTTTAAATCAACACAAGAATCGAAGCGCCAAAAGCCGTCAGTCTCTACCTCGAAAATTCGCGTAATGATGATGAATGTCAAAGCTGACGTCAACCCCAGATGGCATGTACTCTTCAGCACTCTGCCGAGCAGAATACCCATCTCTCGTTGGCCACGTCGCAACGTCCCAGCGGGTCAAATTCTCCCCCCCCCCTCCAGGGAAGGTACAGAGTCCGCTCATCAAGTACGCACCGGATCGCGACCTCGACGAGCGGAGGGACTAACTGTATGGGTCTGAATTTGATCAACCACGACCTGCGGCAAGTATGACAAACGGACAAGCACTCATGGGCCTACGCCTGGCTAGGTACGACCGCAGTAAAAGGAAATGCATCGCAATGTCAACAATAGCATCAGCACACTAGGAGACTTAGGGAATATTCCTTGGATATTCTTTAACATGGTCGTTCCAGCGACTGAAAAAAAATCCTTAGTATATAAGGGGAGTAGAAGCCTCGTGAGTAGGAGGAGGATTTCTCTTTGTAAAAAGCACTGACCTTGGAAGAGCAATATTTATCTCTCTTCTCTCTATTATCATAAAACGATTATTGTTGTCATCCTAGAGCTTATTATATTCGGCTAGAATTTACCTCATCATCTTCGATTAATTTGTCCAAAAAGGTTTCAATTTTTTTTTTGAGTTTTATAAATATTAAATGGACTTTTTAATATAAAGATAAAATTTAAACCAAAAACTATTTCAAACCCGTAAGTAGAGTTGTCGCTCCTCTGCCCCAGTGCATGAGAATATTATTCAGCACATGATATTAAGTGCATGTCTATGTTTGTTTTTTTTTGGTTTCCTACCCGATGTTCGATACTTGCTTTGGAGCCCGACTATATCAAGATTTGCGCCGCGTATGGTCTCATTCGGGAGAAAGCGTTCCCTACCAAGAATTTTCCATACCCAGAACTCGAACTCAAAACCTATAGTTAAGGAAAAAGCAGTCCTAACCACTACATCACATCCTTTAGTGGTCATGTCTATGTTAGTTACAGGCTGGAAAAGTGGTGTGGCGCCTACTTTATCTTAATTTGTTCAAGCTTTACTGATGTTGATGAATGATGATACTGAAATGTTACCTTTCTCTTCTTTAATTCTTTAATTCTTTAATTTTTCTTGACATAATTGATAGAGGAATAATACGATAGATCTGATTCTAGAACGGAGTGGTCAAGGTGCAACTGAAAATTTGAACTTACGACAGTACGTAAAGTTTTTATTTTTTAAAATTTTTCTTTTACGTTTTCTGATATGGTCAAATTTAAATTAGATTGAGGGTTAGAATTACAAGATTAACCATCAAGTTTTTAAAACCTTTAGAGCCTCATTTCCTTTACGTCATCCACCACCCTGTCCTATCCACTCTCCTCAAATCTCTCCACTCGCAATTTAAAGAAGAAAGATAAAGAAATCCAATTAGAAACACATTGATTCCGCTCCTTCCCGTCCTTTGCTTCAAGGCTTGTACCTCGATGTGGTCAGTACTTCATACTGTCGGGCAGCGAAGCTTACACTTGTTTACTAATTATGACAGTTCACCAGGGACTCTTTCCTCCCTTTTCTGCTCACTCGTAGGGGTCGGGACCCCCACAAAGGGAAGGGACTCGACTCAACATCTCATCCATCTATGTGGAATTTCGCCCGCATCTGATCCCCAATTCTTGTTCACCCCGGATGATCGTGTTGGGTGACTTCGCAGCTCCCTTTCAAGATGAACAATGCGTTAGTAATTCATAACTCTTTCTAAAAAGTATGTAAGCATAATTAAATTTAGAGAATATTACGTTAATGGAAAAAATATGCTTTTGGTCAACTGATCAGTTATGATTAGATTCTAGTTTTGGTCATTATATGATGAAATCCTATATCTAGATTGAGCTGCTGAACTATGGAGGTGAAGAAGAAGTTACGCAAATACAGAGAAGAAAGTTATTCCCTTCATTTTCTATTAAGTTGGTTTACAATGTATATTGGTATACATAATACTACCTAAGATATTTGTAAAGTACCTACTTAACTAACTAATGCTTCACTAACTTAGCATAGCTGACATCCAGTTGTACATTCTAACACTAGAACTAACACTCTAACTAACATTTTAATATTCTTCCTCAAGCTGATGGTTGAAACAGATCCTTCAACCTCAGCTTGGACATTAGATAGTCGTGCTGTGCTTTCCCAAGACTCTTAGTAAGCAAATTAACTTGTTGTTCTTTGGTAGGCACATGATAAGTCTTGATCAACTCTTGTACAATTTTTCTCGTCATAAAGGAGCAATCAATATCAATATGTTTGGTTCGTTCTTGAAAAATAGGATTAGCTGCAATCTGAATTGCAGCTTTGCTGTCACAATGTAGGTCTATAGGCAAGTGGCCTTCGCTCCCAATTTTGAGAAAAATCTTGTAAGCCAAGTTAATTCTGCAACAGTTGAAGCCATGCTTCTAAACTCTGCCTCAGCTGAACTTCTAGCAATTGTTTCCTGCTTCTCGGACTTCTAAGATATCAATGCATCACCAAACTTAACCACATATCATGTTACTGATCTTCTTGTTTCAAGCAACCACCCCAATCTGAGTCACAATAAGCTTCAAGTTTTCAAAATCCTTTTGAGGGCATCAACATGCCATGTCCTGGAGCTGTCTTGACGTACCTGATAGGAATGGCAAGCAGTGTGGGTGCGGGGCGGGTTCTGTCTGAACCCGCAAAATTTAGACCCGCCCCGCATAGGATTTAAACCCGTGTTCACCAGCCCTGCACTCCATCCGCGTTCACCCGCCCCGACCCGCCTCGCAAAAATTTTTTTATATAAAAAATTCTTTCTTTTTTAGAAAGATAGATTTAAATCTGATTTTTTTAACAAAACGATTAATTTTATCCAAATTACTCTTAAAGTCTCATCCTTTTCCTCTAAATCTAGTGATTTTCCCTATAGAACAATTTGCATTACAGAAGAGGTTTTAATAATTAACAGATTTATCTATAATTAAAATAAATCTCTCAATTATGTATAAGAATTAAGAGATTTCACTGAATGGTACTACTATCATTGCACCCTCTATGCTCGGTAAAAAGCAAAACACACATTGCGTTTGTATTGAGACTTGCATATATAGTTAAAAACATTGTGTGATTTAACCTATGATACATAGTTAACAGGTTATTAGTTGTAATGTTTATCATAACTATCGATTATGTACAAATTTTTACACTATAAGGAAGTTAAACTCAAGGAAGAGATCTTGTTAACTGCAATTATACCTTTCGAATGTAAGAAAAACACTGATCACCCTGTGATTTATGCAGTGTATATTCAAATTTGATATGAATAGTAAAACCAAGATTTAAACTGTATACAATAAAAATATTTTCAAATTAAATCCCTACCCGCGACCTGCCCTGCCCCACCCAGCCCCGCACTATTTTTTAAATTTAAAAATTGAACCCATCCCACCCCAAAACCGCAAACCCTCAAACCCGCACCGCGCCACTAATGTTCAAATACGCCCCGCCCCGCACCGCCCCATTGCCATTCCTAGTACCTGACAACTCTTAGAGTAGCATCCACATGAGACTGCTTAGGTCTATGCATAAATGACTAAGTACTTGAACTACATATGAGATATCAATTCTAGTCATGGTAAGATACAAAAGTCTGCCTATCAACCTCTGATAAGGACCAACATTCTCCAGTTCTTTGTCTTCTATATCAACTTCATTAGAAGTGCTTTTGCTCATGAAATTATCAAACTCAATAGAGGTGAGTTTAGAGCTGGTCTACAAGGGTGTATCAGCAGGTTTGGCACCACCAAGTCCCAGTTCAGCAATTAACTCCAATGTATACTTCCTTTGGCTCATCACAATCCCTTGCTTTGACCTGGAAAACTCTATCCCCAGAAAGAATTTAAGTTCACCCAGATACTTCATCTTAAAATTGAGATTTAAATCATTTCTAGTTTGTAAGATCATACTTGGACTACTTCCTGTTACCAGCAGATCATCAACATAGACTAGTACTAGTACCAGATCTGTCTGCACCCTTTTGTAAATAATGAATAGTGAATCCAAGCTGAACTAATGCATTTGTGAGCTTATTGTTCCATTGTCTAGGTGCCTGTTTAAGTCCATACAAGGACTTATGAAGTTTGCACAAGCCATCTATTTCCCTCTCTGGCATGTAAAACCAGGAGGAACCTCTATGTATATTTCTTCAAGCAACTCTCCATGCAAAAAAAATATTATGGATATTCATCTGATGATGAACCACTGCTCAGTAGCAGCTATTGCGAGAATAGACCTCACAATGACCATTTTAGCCACTACAGAGAAAGTTAGTGTAATATGAACCCTTATTTTGACAGTAACATTTAGCTACAAGTCGTGCCTTATATCTTTATACCTCTCATGTAGAAGTGTACTTAACTTTAAAGACCCATTTGTAGCCAATTGGCATCTTTCCTTGAGGCAAAACAACTATACTCCAGGTGTTGTTATCCTCCCAAGGTAAAATTTCATCCTTCATTGCAGAATCCACTTAGGATCTTGGACAGCTTCAGCAAATGTATTTGGTTAAGGCACTTCCAAAGGATGGGGAGACATTATCATAGCTGACGTAGGTGGAGATAGATAGCAGCGATGAGCCTTTCCTCTATTGTGAATGACATAGTCCTTCATCCAAACAGAAGGTCTGCTATCTCTGCTGAACCTTCTGGTAAGAGAAGCCTCAGGGGCATGTAGTGGTAAAGATAAGGACAAGATTAGATCAGCTGGTAGAGACATTGAGACATCATGACCACTAGCAGATGAAGCTTTACCAGTGTTTGCTGCAATTTCACCGGTTGTGTTGTAGAGAGGAATCTCATCACCAGGTGAAGAATAAGTAGAGAGTGCTGGAGATGATGACTTGTTTTCCGGAGGAAAAAAGGATAACAGAAGACATGGAACATAGAAGAGGTAGTATGAGTATACTTGAAAGAAAAAACATCTTCCTTGAACACTACATCTCGACTGACAGTGAAGGTCCTGGAGTGAATACCATACATTTTGTAACCCTTTTTGTGTCATAAAATAGCCTAAGAATAAAACTGGGATTGTTCTGGGAGAAAATTTTTCAGACTTCCTCACCTCTATAACATAACCAAGACAACCAAACACTCTCATATGTTCTAATGAAGGAGCATGACCAAGTAAAACTTCAAAGGGAGATTTTCCTTGAATCACAACTGAGGGAAGTCTATTGATGATATACACAGCTGTAGTAATACACTCCCCCCAATATCGAAGAGAAATATCTGCTTGAAACCTTAAAGACCTGGCAATATCTAAAATATAACTGTGTCTCCTCTCTGCAACTCCATTCTGCTGTGGAGTATATATAAAAGAGATTTGATGAATAATTACCTTAGATCCTAATAACTGAGTCACTTAAGAGTTAAGAAAGTCACTTTTATTATCTGGTCTAAAGATCTTCACAGAAGCTGAATACACATTGTGAATCATTAGAAGAAATGATCTAAGGGAAACAATCACTTCTGCCTTAGTAGGCAACAAGAATATCCAATAGTATCTAGAGTAGTCAGCTACAAGAGTAAGGAAATACTTCTTGCCATCATAAGTAAGGACTTTGTATGGTCCACATACATCACCATGTAATGTATGAAAACAAACCTTAATGTTAGTAGTTCTCAAAGGAAAAGGAAACCTGGTTTTTTTTAGCTAAAGGACATACAATACAAGACTCAATAGTGTTTTGCATGCACAATCCTGAAATACACCAATGCTCCTTAAAGCATTTTAGGTGTATTCCCTAATCTCTTATGCCACAAGGCTACATCCATTATTCCGTGATTTGTGATCATATTTACATTAGGTGGTGGTGTAGGAACTAAATGTTTAGGAATTGTACTAGGAACTTGAAGTCCAGTTTTACTGACATCTCCAAAGTAAAACACATATAGCCCATCATCTTCTCTACCAATCCCCTAGCTTCAGATGTCCACTGAAGAGTTCCTCAAAAATATAGAATTTAGGGAACTACATCATTGTCGATCTCATCTATTTAGTTATATTTTAGACATATAATAAGTTGTATTAGAAATCAGGTATATGTAGGACATTACTTATCCTCTGACCCTGAACAATACAGGAGGATCCAATATGGCGGATGTGAGCTATGTTTGCTGTAGGAAGTTGAATTGTACCACCCGTATTATTAGCAATCAACTTAGTATTAATCAACAGATTAAGGCTATGCACCACGTGATTAAAGCACCTTAGTCTACTATCGACTTAGCCAATACTTCTGAGTTCATTAAACAAGATGCCATACTTGCTGACCCTTGTGTACTTGTACTGTTGCCTTCACTCCCTTTTCCCAATAGCTGAATTATCTATTGATACTGCTCCTAGGTGAATTGATGAATGTTGAGCATCACATTCTAAGTCCCTTCGCCAGTTGTAGTACTATTTTGTACCTGGGAAGAACCTGCAAAATTAGCTGCAGTAACAACTTGGCTATTACCTATATCATTTGATTCATCTTGAGCATGATGTACATCATTCCATGAGCCAAATTTTTTCTTAGTCTTAAATTCAAGGGGATATCCATTTACCTTGTAGCAGTTCTCCCTAATGTGTCCCTTAAAATTGCAATAACCACAATATAAAGAGTAGTTGTTTCCTCCTGTTGAGCCTCCTGAGTTATTATGACCTTTTCCACTGAATAGACCCGTGCCATTATTTGGTACACCTATATTTTTGCCATTGAACAAAGTAGTTCCCTTAGTTACTTTAGCAATTTGAGATGTCTGACACATAGATCTTCTGCTCTCTTCAGAAATGATCATTGAATAGGCTCTATTAATAGAAGGTATGGACAACATGTTTAATATTTGATTGCTAGACTGTGAATAGGGCTCATTCAACCCTATCAAAAGCTGCAATAGCCTTTTGGTATTAAAAATGTTCAACATACTTCTTTGACTCCTCACAGCCATACCTAGGGCAGGGTATAAGAGCATCAAACTCTGCCCAAAGTTCCTTCAACTTAGAAAAGTAAGTTGACACAGAGGATATTTCTTGAGTCAAAGTGGCAATCTGTTTCTGAAGATACAACACACAAGAGCCATTGACCTTATCAAATCTTTCTTCGAGGTCCATCTACACTTTATGAGCACTTGAGGCATACATCATGCCATTCAACAATTCAACACTTACTGAATTCATGATCCATGAGAGTGCTATGGCATTACATTTTCCCCATAATTCATGAAGAGTTATATCAAACTTCTCCTTAGGGTATCTACCATCCGCAAACCCTAGCTTACTTTTTCCTAGTTAACTCACACGCATTGTACTAATCCACAGTGTATAATTCTCAGGTCCAGTTAATTTGACTGAAATGAGAGAACTGCCTGGGGTATCGCATGGTTGAAAGAACAATGGATGATATTGATCGATTAAGATAGGACCTCCTCCGAATGTTGCTGCACTTGTATCAATTTCTTCACTCTCGATCGCCATTGTTGAACAATAATCGAGCTTAGATGAAGAAGAACAGGAAATGTAGTCGTTGACTGTCGATTGAGCCCTAGCTTCAAAGATATCGAAAAATTGCTCCGACTTGCTCCAACTCAATTACTGGATGCATCTAAGATTCTATGAACTTGATAACGATGTGTGGATCTTCAATGCAAGCTCTGATACCATGATGAAATTCTAGATTTAGATTGAGCTGCTGAACTTTGGAGGTGAAGAAGAAGTTACGCAGATATAGAGAAGAAAGTTATTCTCTTCATTTTCTTTTAAGTTGGTTTTACACTTAATTGGTATATATATACTACCTAAGCTATTAGTTAAGTACCTACTTAACTAACTACTGCTCCACTAACTTAACATAGCTGGCATCCAGCTGTACATTCTGACACTATAACTAACATCTAACTAACATTTCAACAATTATTCGATAACAACAAGTTTAGCCTTTAATTAGCTGTATAGATTCTGCTCCTTGACTGCTACGTACATATAACAGATTTATGTACATTATACTTTTTGTTTCAGTATTATAAATGTATTAAAATTTTCGGGACAAGCTAAGAGACATTTATATATTATCCCTTTTGTGTTCTTTATACTGCAGTAAGCATTACATCAGGTATCACTTCCACAGTCCAGACAAGTGAGAAAATGTTATTTTCAGTTTGAGCACACAGCTATGATGTCTGGATATATATTGAACGATTTGGTAGGTTTGAACTTTAAATGCTGTGAGAGGCTGTTGCTTCTATTCTTCTTATTATCATAATCATAGCTCATCTTCATTATTATTAATATATTATCATCGTTATTCGTTACTATTATATTATTATTATTATTAATGTCATTGTCGTGAGCATCATCTTTATCTGTTTGTTAGAAGAAGAATTATTTCGAAATGATATGTTGAAAAGGGAAAACCCCCGTAAAATGAAACAAAACTTTACTTTTCTTCCAAAGAAAAATTACATTGCTAGATATAACTATTTTTCATACGATACTAAATTGGTATACATAGCCTGAGAACATCAAATTTTAGAGCGTTCTGCTGTTATAAGGGACTAGGTGATTTTACATCACCCAGCTCCAATTTTAATAAGAAAAAAAATTATTTAACTTAATTCTACATAACTGTCACAGTTTAAAAGAAATATAACAAATTTTTAGCATGAAATTCAATATTACAGATATGACAGGAAAATATTTATATTTGTAGCACATGTACAGTTCCATTAAAATAGGAATATTAACTATTAATCCCTAAACATAAGAAATTCGAATGGAAAGTTAATAATTATTTGTACAAAAATCATGCCTTTTTTCTCTCTTTATCTATTAGCTTTCCTTCTTTTTCTTCGTCTCCTTAGTTTTGTTTTCTGCCTAAGCCAATATATTTTTTAAATTTGTTCCATTCATTTTATTTTTAATTATCTTTCTTAAGTTTTTCTCTTACTTCTTTCTTCCTTTCTTAACATAAAGCTCTTGTTTCGATAATAATATACGTTAATATATACAATACATATATATAAAAATATACTTTGAATTAACACATATAAAATATACAAAAACATATACATAAAAAATACATCTTCAATTAAGATAATACTTAGACATGTGAAATATACATAAAAATATATATCTTAAATTTAATTAAGATAGTATATAAATATACAAAAAATAATATATATATACACACACACACACACACACACACACACACTTGACATATAAAATACAGTATACATTAAAAATACGTCTTGAATTAAGATAGCACTTCACAAATAAATATACAGAAATTATATACATAAATATACATTTTGAATTAAAGTGATACCTGATATACAGAGTATAAAAGATGTATAAATCAATACATCTTGATTTAGGTGGCATTGAGATATGCAACAGCTTTTCAAAATATAGAGTAAAGAAGATGAATGTTGTAAATGAAAAATGAAGATAGAAAAAAAAAGTACTTTCCGTGATTAGTGAATGAATTAACTTATTAGATGTTGAACTTAATTTTTATAATGTGCCATTAATAAAAAAAAGGGCTTTTTATGAAAAAAAAATAAATAATACTATTTTTATAAATAATAGTTACTCCATAATATTACTGTATGCAGACCTGACATATTGTCTGCATGTACTTCATAAGTACTCCCTCCGTTTCAATTTATGTGAACCTATTTGACTGGGCACGGATTTTAAGAAAAGAGAGAAGACTTTTGAACTTGTGGTGTAAAATGAAACACATATATTTTGTGTGGCTATAAATCATTGCATAAAGGTAAATTGTTTTCAAATAGGGAAGGAGGTCATTACTTTTGGCACAGACTAAAAAGGAAATAGGTTCACATAAATTGAAACGGAGCGAGTAAATCTTTGATTTCTCAAAGCTTAGCTGGTGACAGAGACTGACATGACAAGACAGCAAGTCATGAATTTGCTACTCCATATTTATTATTCCTTACACGGCCATCTCAAGTATATTGAAAAAATAAGCGTACTCTTTCTGTAGTAATGATATACTTAAATGGTTATTAATTAAACGACCAATATGAAACCAAAGGCGTGTGAATGTTTTATTCAGAATAAGTTATCGATGTATCATCATTCCTCATAATAATAACCCTCCCACAAAACCTTTCCAGTGTAATAAGCTTAGCACAAACCCTTTTTAGTATTCCTCCGGTTCACAATAAATAACCAATTTATTTTTAATATGTCTATTAAAAAAATATTAAATTTTATACAAAAATAATTACTATGACTAAACTACCCCTAATTAAATATTTAATGTGAGGAGTAAGAAAACTTTTTAGGAATATGTACATAGGAGCTATTTTGTAAAAATAAATTTAATTCTTTATTGATTACATAACTGGACACTTATTTTGAACCAAAATGAAAAAGTAAATTAATCATTTATTGTGAACCGGAAGAAATAATTGTTATCGCTAACTGATATTTTTCTAACTTATTTTTGTTCCTATTTCTCCCTCCTACGTAAATCGTTTTGTGAAACTAATTTTCATTTACTACACAGAATTCAGGATTTAGAGTTAGTAAATTTATGATCTTATTATACGCATGTAATTTAATTTTTATTATAAATATTTGCATTGTTCGAATAAAAATAATAAATTCAGTTAAGATAGCGAAGCCTCCCATAATCATAAAATAGAACCTAAGGTCAAAAAAGAAAAAGCTATGACACAGACTATTCCTAATTCAAAATGACGCGCTTTTATGACTTCTGTGGCCATATAGCGACTCCAATATATTATTCTAATTTGTCTCGACTCTTTTTGTAGTCTTCTATTTCGTGCTCATCCAAGGTATTTCGCAAGTAATGATACTACTTTTACCATTGAAACTGCTCGATTCGTTTTCCTTCCTTTTATGAATTGCCAACAAATGTATGGTATATATTAGAACATATCGAAGCTAAAAAGAAAAGTTAAGAATGAATGTACTAGTCCGATGAAACTGACAAACCAAAGTTTGCTCCGAAAGTCCAATTCAGCAAATTGATCATGATTTCATTAAGATTTCACCAAAATTTGCTAATAATATAGTGGAATCGTGGAATCTTCATCACACTGTTTACTCTAAAATCCGAGTAACAATTAAACTTGTTTTGTGGTTTTAAAATTATGTGATTTAATCAAATACTAATTGATAAACTAGGAACCAAACGTATAAGTTAAACGAATAAGTTAAATCAAACCAGTCGTGCAAGCAAACCTCGACCTCGAACAAGGGTGACCTCGAGGTAAGTAAACAAGAAGAACAAGAACAGTAAAATAATAATAATAAGACGATTCAGATGAACAATAGGCAAGAAAGTAAAATATATATTCTCTTCTCAATGATTGATCCTCCGTTACAAATGGTTGGAGTCCCCTTTATATAGTATGAGACTCCTAAATAAGGTACCATACTAATTTTAGTAGGAAATCTTATTATACAGTTGTCTAACCGCCTAGTACAAATCCGTTCCGGAATTTACGCCGTGATCTTAGTACCACTGCGGGAATCTCGCTCTTTTTGTTATAAAACCATAACGGTATCATCTCGAGGTTGGCCGTACTCGGCCCCGGTGTTCATCGAGCATTCCTATCTTTGAGTATAGTATTCTGCCATCGAGCTCGAGCCCGGCCCATATCGAACTTGTTTCTCAATGCGACCCTCGATCCTACAACATCGGGGACACATAATTTTACCGTATACACATAGTCCCCGCGTTTCTTAGAATAAAATGATAAGAAACGACTTGAGCCTCCATTTTCTGGAATCCCTCATGATGATGCCATTCCCGTGATCTAGGTGCTTGAAGTGACTGAAACATCCCTCGGTTCGCTTTCCTAAAATATTAAATGATTCACCAGTGGTGGTCGACCACTAGCGATGTTGAATCGCCACCGCTTGCCTATAAATACAAGGTTCAATTTCGGAAAAAACTTTACTTAAATCTTTGGACCGCCTTCAAACTCCTTATACCCCTCCCTCTCTTCATCTCTTCTCTCTTATTACCCATTACCAGATTTCTTGTAGCGCCGAAAAAACACCAAGTTCCGCCTACTTCCACCTTTACTAATCCAAATAAATGGCAAAAACTTCCAAAACAGTTCCTCAAAAAGAGAAAGCTTCCTCCTCCTTTTCCCGGCCGGCCAAGATTTTGGCATAGGCCGTTCACGAGATTATTCCTGGCTGCGTTATAAAGAAAGACTTTAACATCGAAAATCCCCCCGCAATCCCTGGCCAATGCGAGCATGTATCCCGGTATATCAGCTTGATAACGGAAAAGCACCTTATGGCCGTGAAGAAAGATTGTGGCTAGGGGGAACAAGGTCGTGGTACATATCCCCGACCCCGAGGAGAGAATTACCACTCATGTGGAGGGGTTCCTAAGTTTTTATACTTACCTCTTTACACTAGGCCCCCTCGATCCAATCGTGATCGACTTCTGCAAATATATCAAGTCACCCTCGGCAAATCCACCCTTCTTTCTAGTGTATAGTAATTATGCTTTGCTACTTCTCTACCAAGTTCGAGGGACTAGAGTTCACCCTCAATCACCTCACACCGATTGTATTGGCCTCAGCTTTTTTGAAAGTTGATCAAGCTCCAACGCCGATTGAGCAAAGCCTTCTTCTCTAGCAATGACGAGGATAAGGACCGGGGATGGATGAGCCGGTTCGTACGAGTGAGGACCTCGGATTGCGCCCCGAACCGTTGTTTCTTTGATGTGCAACATATGGCTGATACCATTCCCTATTTGATCTTGGTTCCCTATCGCTATCCCTAGGGGCCTTAAATGCCAATCTATTTGGATGAACTAAACCTGAGGGGGCTCCCAACTGGTCATCCTCGACCCTGATCTTTGATTGGTAACGATTATGTACATCTACCTAAGTTACAGCTGGATACTCGATCAAATTTTGCTTCAACTGTCGTGACGCGATCGAACTCCACTCGTTCAACCCTTGTGTAAAATCTTCCACGGCCCAATCATCTGAGACTGGTGGAAATTACATTCGCTCCACTTGAAATCGGGACACGAACTCCCTTAGTATTTTATCAACCATGTGTCTTATCTTAAAAACGTTGATTTCCTTGTTGTGACCTTTATGGCCCCGACGTGTGCCTTTACGAAGTCATCTGATAACAAAGAAAATGAATTGATGGAATTTGGTTTCAAGTTGTGATACCAAATCATTGCTCCTTTTGACAAAGTTTCCCCAAATATTTTCAACAAAACCGACTCAATCTCATTATTATTTAAGTCGTTAACTTTAATCCCTCATGTGTATGAAGTGATGTGTTCGTTAGGATCACTCGTCCGGTTGTATTTTGGTATATCGAGCATACAAAATTTTTAAGGAATGAGCTTCAAAGCTACACTCTAAGGAAATGGATTTTGTACGAACTTTTTGGCATCCAAACCTTTTAAGACCGGGGGTGCCCCCGGTATGATCAACACGGGAGTTATACGTCTCTACTTTTTTGTCATTATCCTTAATCTTTTTCTCCCCGGACTCAATTCCTTTGGTTAGTTCCTCGAGCATCCTTATAATCGTGGGATCGGTCCCCGAGCCATTCCTGTTTGATCTTTCTGGCACCGGTTCAGCTCGACGAGTAATTTTTGGTTGGACCACACTTGGAGTTTTATGCTGACTTTGAAGCTGAGAAATAGCAACCTATTGAGCTTTTAGCATCTCGATTATTATTTGGAGGCTAACTCCCCCATCTCCCATACCCTGTGTCCTTGGCCACCAGATCGGACTTTCCTGCGTACACTACCTCCAGGGTCTGCGCCTAAATTCGCATTCAAAGCAATGCGTGAACTAATATCGACTGGTTCAACAACCGACACTTCCCATGGTTTAATCGATGGTACACCGGCTCATGGAGCAACTACGTTGTTCTTCCCGTGAAATCCAAGACCATCATCGCCATGTACAAGCGTGTTTTGTGAGTTTGACATGTTTTAAGCTGAGAGAAAAAAATTCTTGACAAGAACAAGTGTGAAAATAACATGTGTTGTTAGAATCAGTACTGAAATAATCAGTATTATCTTTATGTCACGACCCGAATTTTCCACTCTCGGGAGTCGTGATGGCGCCTACTTGTGGAAGTTAGGTAAGCCAAACTTGATTACTTTCTCATTAATATACAAATCCTTTTAACGATTCTTCGACAATAATATATGAACAATGAAATTCAACAATGATAAGCGGAAGTCTTAACATTAAATAAAACTGAATAGCAAAGCAAAAAGTTCAACAAATCCTCTACCCAAGACTAGTGTCACTGTACTCACGAACGGCTAAGAATACTAAATACAACGTCTGAAAGAAAACATAAACTGTTTTTCTCGAACATAATGAGATAACAAACTAAAAAAGAGGATAAGGGAGGCGCCGGGCCTGCGGACGCCTGCAAGGCTACCTCGGGTCTCGCTGGACTGAAGGCTTGCTCCCGCACTAATACTGATGTGGCTGCTGCTCGAAACCTGAATCTGTACAAAATAGCACAGAGTGTAGTATCAGCACAACTGACCCCATGTGCTGGTAAGTGTCTAGCCTAACCCCGGCGAAGTAGTGACGAGGCTAGACCAGACTATCACATAATCCTGTACCGTTTCATATATATATATATATATATACAGCGGAATTAAAATACAAAATAGATAAACAATATGGGAGGGGAAGCATGTTGTGGGGAGTATAAAAATTTCCAAGTAAGAGTTGTCCAGTAACAAAGGAAAACAACATAACTCAATAGTATGTAGTGAAACAGAAATCAACAAGTGCACGGCATCACCCTTCGTGCTTTTACTCTCATACTTACCAAGCAATAACATGTGCACGACGTCACCCTTTGTGCTTTTACTCTCATTCCTCACATATATCAATAGAATCGGAACGGAATGGTACATTGTGCGGCACGGCATCACCCTTCATGCTTTAACACTCTTTTCGCGTAATAAACGAACATGGCACGACATCACCCTTCGTGCTCTTACTCTCTTTCCTTACCATAATCAAACAATGCACGGCATCACCCTTCGTGCTTTAACACTCTTCATCACCCAAATAACAATCACAAACAAGGGCAAGGGAATAAATAAGCAATGATGGAAATCCCGGCAGGGAAAACAAACAAGCAATTTAAAAACCCGGCAAGGGTACAACATCAACAATCTCAACATCCCAGCAAGGCAAAATATTCAATAATCAACAACATCCCGGCAAGGGAACAAATCATTAACTCTTTACCTTTCGTTCACTTTCATCTCATAGTTTACATTATCACTCGAGCCAATGCTCCAAAGAATTACTTGTCTCATATACCTTTACAATTGTATTTCAACTCGAGCCAACGCTCCACGAATTTCAAAGGTTACAATTTCTTTCACAAGATCTTTACAACATATAGAAGCCATCAATTAAGCATGGAAGATGTAATAAAATCCCAACTATTCGCAATTAAGGACTCACGGTCGTGCTAGACACCAATGTATAGATACTCATCACCATGCCTATACATCGTACTCGACACTTAGCAAGTAGCAAATAAGACTCAACTCCTATTCCCTCAAGCTAAGGTTAAACCAAACACTTACCTCGACGCCTTGAATTCCACTCAAACCTCAACAATCGCTTTACCCCGTGATTCCACCTCCAATCCGCTCGAATCTTGCCACAAATTACTTAATTGCTTTAATAAACACTAAATGAATCAATTTGAATGCATAAAAATAAATTTCCCAAATTTCTCCCAAAAATTCCAAAATTGCCCCTGGGCCCACGTGGTCAAAACCCAAGGTTCGAACAAAAACCCGGTCACCCATTCCTCCACAAACTAAAATATGTAATTTGTTTTTAAATCGGACCTCAAATTGAGGTCCAAATCACCAATTTTTAGAAAACCTAGGTTCTACCCAAAACCCCCAATTTCACCCCATGAAAATCATTGATTTTAAGTGGAAAACATGTTAAATGATGTTAATGATTGAAAGAATTGAGTAAAAATTGACTTACAAGTGATTTGGAATGAAATTGTTCTTGAAAAATCGCCCAAGGAGTTGTATTTTGAAAGTGGGGTGGAAAATGACTTAAAATTCGACTAAGTATGAAATATGCTGGGCTGCAGTTATCACAATTGCGAGCTGGGGTTCGCAATTGCGAACACCAACCAAATTATGGGAATTGCGAACTCAGGCCTATCAGGGGACCTTCGCATTTGCGAAAAAGGTCTCGCATTTGCGAATCCTGGACCTTCGCATTTGCGAAGAATGATTTCGCATTTGCGATTCTTTTCAGGCCTGGGCTGGTTTCGCATTTGCGAACTAGCCTTCACATTTGCGAGCCAGGCATGTTCATACCAGATTTTTCCTAAGTTTAAAATGCACTCCTACGCCTATCCAAAACTCACCCGAGCCCTCGGGGCTCCAAACCAAATATGCACACAACCTCAAAAACATCCTACGGACTTATCCGTGCGATCAAATCGCCAAAATAACATCATATACATCGAATTAAACCTCAAAATTCATAATTTCTTCCAAGTTTTCGTAAAACATCAAATTTCCATTTTAAGTCCGAGACACGTCAAACGACGTCCGTTTTCAACCAAATTTTGCAGAAAGTGCTTAAATCACATATAAGACTTGTACTGGGCACCGGAATGAAAATACGGGCCCGATACCAATACGTTCTAATCAAATTTCATTTCAAATTCCCTTAAATATTTTCAGTAAACAATTTCACACAAAAATTCATTTATCGGGCTCAAGACCTCGGAATTCGATTCCGAGCATACGCACAAATCCCATATTTTCCTACGGACCCTCCGGGACCGTCAAATCATGGGTTCGGGTCCGTTTACCCAAAATGTTGACCGAAGTCAAATTTATTCATATTAATATCAAAATTTAGCATTTTTCACACAGAATTTATATTTAAGCTTTCCGACTACGAGCTCGGAAAGTGCATGCAAATCGAGGCAATTTCTAAATGAGGTTTTATAAGCCTCGGAAGTACAGAATGAGTAAGAAAACAAATGATGACCCTTTGGGTCGTCACACTTTAGCCCCGTGGTGGGAGCCAAATTGTTTACCCTAAAATCTGAATAATAATTAAACTTATTTTATGGTTTTAAAGATATGTGATTTAATACAATACTGATTGATAAACTAGGAATCAAACATATAATTCAAAGAAATAAGTTAAATCAAACCAGCCGTGTAAGCAGACCTCGAGGTAAGTGAACAAGAATAGTAAAATAATAATAAGACGATTCAGATGAATAGTAGGCAAGAAAGTGAAAATATATATTATCTTCTCAATTATTGATCCTCTGTTACAAATGATTGGAGTTCCCTATATATAGTAGAGGAATCCTAAATATGGTTCCATTCTAGTTGTAGTAGGGAATCTTATTATACAACTGTCTAATTGCTATACAAATCTGTTTCGAAATTTATGCCGTGATTTTAGGGCTATCGCAGTAATCTTGCTTTTTCTATTATAAAATCATAAAGGTATCATCTCTAGGTTGGCCGTACTCGGCCCTGGTGTTCATCGAGCATTTCGATCTTCGAGTATAGTATTCTTCCATCGGGCTCGAGCCCGGCCCCTATCAAACATCTTTCTCGATGCGATCCCTCGAGCCTACAAAATTGGGGACATATGATTTTACCGTATACACACACTTTGAGTGTATGTTCCATTCTCATTACCCCATATTCTCTTTACTTTTTCCTATCTCCTATGTGCTCACTATGATTCAATCTCTTCTGCTATAATTCGAAGTCTAATCACTTAGCTAGCCATTGAGCTTTTCTATAATCGACCCTTTATACGAATATGCGCAATCAATTCTCGCCTGGCATGCTTAGACTTTTTCTTCCCCTACCCCCACCCACTTTCTCTTTGGAGTCACTAATTGTAGCCCCAGAAATATTACGAGCCATACAAAGTCCTAATATAAGCATACAGCACAACAAATATGCCTAAGTCCCCAAAAAACGTTAGGAATCAACTATATGAATCTTGACTAACGATGTTACATTATCTTAGGCCAATATTATGCAAATACAAATATAAAGTAGGGTGTAATAGAAGTTATGTATATTTAACCATACAATACCCTAAAGAAAAAATTAATACTACTACTTAAACAAGGTACTTTATAGCGGAGCCATAGAGATCTTTTAGTACATTTTCCTATTTCAGTAATGACCCGACCGATCATTTTATGTATTTGAGTTCTATTTTTTCTTTGTAAGTTTTTCATGTGTGTATTTGTGGTTATGTAACTTGCGGAGATAATTGGTTTGGTCCCAGGGGATGATTTAGATTGATTCGGGACATTTGGCTCTTTAGTTTGGAAGCTTAGGTTGGAAATGTTGACCAATATTTGACTTTTGAGAAAGCGACCCCGGAATGGTATTTTGATGGTTCCATTATGTTTGTATGGTGGTTTTGGATTTATTTGTTTGTCTGGAATTGGATTCGAAGGTTTTTACATTGATTTGGCTCTTTTTTGTTGAAAGTTGGCAATTTAAAGGTTTGAAAATTACCTAAGTTTTACCATGGGGTTGATAGGTTTTCAATGTCTTTGCCTTATGTTTTGATGATCTAACACAATTATATTCAAGGACCAGATAGGGAACCTGACACGCTTGGACTATACTGCAAGTTAACGGATTCCAGCAACATGTGTCTTCAGGAGATAGGAAACCGAACAAGGACCCAATACCCTTGTGGTTTCCTCATAGTAGTATAAAGTCAACTGGACATAGCTAGAAGCGACATGACTTCCTGCACTATTTCCAGTGCCCACTTATTCCTTGACCAATTAAAGTGCTTACATCATTTCAAGTGATGTCATCAAGGTGTATCAACAATGAGTTTATATCAAAACATCACTTGAACACTTCTGTTTCTTATTCAAGACTTTTGCAAAACATAGAAATTAATTCTCACGAGCTTGAAGAACAAAGTTAAACGCTACTACAGACCAGTTCCTAAAGTTAGTATTTTGTTGTCCTTAGTTAAGTTGTAACTTTGTGATTGTTCTTGTTATATCTCCTAAATTGCTTAGCCAGAAGTGTTGATTAGGAACCCTCTTGTAAAATCCGTAAACTCTCTGAGTTTATGTTGAGACTAGGTTTAGTCATAAGTTAAAGCCTTTGTAACTAGAGACTGACAAAGCGGCTTGTGGTGAGAGCACCACAAGTTAGTTAAAGTTTTTGTAACTAGAGAGACAAAGTGTCTTGTGGTAAGAGTACCACAAGTTAGTTGAGTTGAATTCTTTCTAATGGAGTCATTACTAAGTGGCTTGTTATATGTGTTTGCAAGTTAGTGAAGTTGAAAGCCTACAGATGTAGGTCGTGGTTTTTGTCCCCTTGAGTTGGGATTTTTTCACGTAAAAATCCTTGTCTCATTTACTTATAGTTTTATTAGCGTTCTCAGCATAACCTCATAGAGGACCAGGTACTCTACTATTTGGTGGACTCATAAAAACCAACAATTAGTATCAAGGCAAGTTTCTCCTCTCAGGCTAACACCTAGAAAGGATCCTTATGGTCGTTCCACCAAATTTTGAAGAAGGCCAATCTACATACCGACCACCTAGGTTCAATGGACAATACTATGGGTGGTGGAGAACTAGAATGCATGATTTTATCATGGCTGAGGATTCTGAGTTATGGGATGTCATATGTGACAGTCCTTATGTTCCAAGTAAAGAATACACCGACGCAGACATGAAAGCTGTGAAGAAGAATTTTTGTGCCAAGATGATTTTGGTATGTGGAATAGGACCTGAAGAATATAATAGAATCTCCGCTTGCGATACTGCTAAAGAGATATAGGAAGCTTTGCAAAAGCTCATGAGGGAACCATCGAAGTAAAAAAGTCTAAGATTGATATGCTCACTACCAAGTATGAACTCTTCAAGAAGAAGGACGATAAATCTATTCAAGAAATGCACACAAGATTCACTTCCATCATAAATGAGTTACACTCACTTGGTTGAACCATTCTTAAGAACAAGCTAGTGAGGAAAATCCTCAGTATTCTACCTAGCCCTTGGGAAAGCAAGGTGAATCCTATTACTGAATCAAAGGACTTATAGGAGCTGACAATAGAAGAGCTGGTTGGAAATCTGAAGACCTAGAGATAAAAAGGAAGATAAACAGTGAAAGAAGAGAACCAAAGAAAGAGAAGAAACTGGTACTCAAAGCTGATAGCAATGACTCAAGTGAGGAATACATGGCTTACTTAACCAAAATATTTCAGAAGATGGTCAAAATAGTTAGATAAATAATAAAAATGGGCAGCTCTAGCAAACCACTCTAGCAAACCAAAAAACAATGATCACCGTCATAAGTGTGGAAAGCCTAGACACTTCATCAAAGACTATCCTCTCTTGAAGCAAGAATTCTCCAAGAACAACCCTAAAAAACAGCTAAAAGGAACCTGGTTCCTTTCAAGTACTTCAAAAGAAAGAGATGCCGACAATGTAGTGAAACAGGCTCTTGCAGCATGGGGGAATTCCTCTAGTGAGTCTGAAGATAAAACTGATGTTGGTGATAGTTCCATGATGGCAGTTGAAGGCGGGGAAAATGAATATGACTCAACTTTTGCTTTGATGGCCCAATCAGATAATGATAAAGATGATGACAACAAAGAGGTAAGTTTCAAAGATGTTTAGAGAAATCTGAAATCCTACTCTCCTAAGAAATCATGTCTTTATCTAGTGTATTGATTGATGCCTATCATAGTCTTGTGAAGGATAGGGATTACTTGACCTTAGAACTAGGAGAAGTTGAACAAACCAAAGATAACTTAGTGGTTATAGTTATTGACAATAAGGAAACCATTGAAAACTTCAGAGAAGAAAAAATGATCTCTTGACAACAATTATAGACCTAAGGGAAACAATAAAGAGACCAGGGACTAAGTCAAAACCTGGAAATTATGGAAAAGGAAAAGAGATATCCAGTGAGGAACATATTAGGCTTGAAAATGAATTGAAAGCTGTGAGAACTAGGATATGCGTTGAAAATGAGAAAAACAAGCATCTCCAAACTGATCTGGAAAGAGTAAAAAATGATCTTGAAAGTCCCTAAAGTGGACCTGGTCCTCATAAGCTATCACTGCCATGTACACTAATAATGGTGGAAACAGGTAGGGAATAGGGTTCCAAAGGGAGAAAACTCCCGAGAACCTCACAACAAGTACGTCACTGATTATGATAATTGGCTTTGTACCCACTGTGAGAACAATGGGCACTTCAAAAAAAATTACCAGGCCAAGATTCAATCTGTTCAGAAAAATAAAGTGTTTGCTAAAAAAGTGACTACAAAAGAGGGACCAGGTTCCACTCACAAAAAGAACACATTACTTGTATGGACTAAGAGAGATACTATTCATCCCCTTACCTACTACAAGGGAAACAAACTTGCTTGGGTTCCTAAAACAAACTCGTGATCTTCTTGTGCAGGGAACAGTAAAAGGAAGCGATCAACAATGGTTTATGGATAGTGGGTGTTCAAAGCACATGACTGGGAACACCATGGGCTTTCTTTCACTAAAATCCCTACAAGGAGGGAGTGTATCCTTTGGCAATGGAAAAAAGGGGTACATTCTTGGAGTTGGAAAAGTTGAGAAGTCACTCACTCATTCTTTTGAAAATGTGTACTATGTCAATGGCCTTAAGTACAGTCTCTTGAGTGTCTCTCAGATTTGTGATAAAGGAAACAAGGTGGAATTCTTGTCCAAGATATGTACAGTTACTGATCTGGTAATTGGTGAAGTGGTAGTTGTGGCTAAAAGATACAAGAACATATATGTTGATGACTTCGAGTCCTTAGAAAGTGGTGATCTAAGTTGTCTAAAAGCTATTAATAATGATGCTGAACTGGGCACAGAAGACTGGGGCACGCAAGCTTTTCTCTTCTGAACAAACTAATTCAGAAGGACCTGGTCCATGGTTTTCCCATGTCAAAGTTCAAGGTGCAAAAAGTTTGTGATATTTGTGCTAGAGGAAAATATGTGGTCCTCTTTTAAGTCTAAAAGGGATGTGAGCACCTCAAAGCCACTAGAGTTTTTGCATATGGACCTATGTGGTCCTTTGAGAGTGCAAGGAAGAAGAGGAAAAAGATACATTTTTGTGATAGTGGATGACTACTCCAAATTCACATGGACTTTGTTTCTTGGAACAAAAGATAAAACCTTTGAGGTGTTCGTGGCCTTTTTGAAAAAAATCCAGGTGAAGATGGAGTCTAGAGTCGCATGCATAAGATCAATTCATGGAACAAAATTTGACAATGCCAAATTTGATGAGTTATGCAATGAAAATGGCATCACCCACAACTTCTCAGCTCCTAGAACTCCCAAGCAAAATGGAGTAGTAGAAAGGAAGAACAAAACTTTGGAAGAGATGGAAAGAATAATGCTAATCGACAGTGGAATTGCAAGGAACTTCTGGGCTGAAGCGGTCAACACTGCCTACTACTTAGTGAACAGGTACATGATCATATCACTCCTGAACAAAACCCCATATGGGTTGCTAAATGGAAGGAAACCCAAGTTGACTCACCTAAGAACATTTGGGTGCAAATTCTATGTTCTCAATGCCAAGAGTGATGAAGTAATATTTCTAGGCTACTCTTCTCAAAGCAAAGCATACAAGATATATAATAAGTGGACCCAATGTATTGAGGAAAGTGTTGTTGTTATTTTTGATGAGTCTTATCCATCCTTTGAGACGAGTGCTGAAGAAGATCAAGATGGAGAACCCTTACTAGTCCCTAGTGAAGTCATTGACATGACAAATGGAAAGGCAGATATGATGAGCCAAGTAAAAGAGCTCAGTGAATACAATACTGCCTCATCTTCAATGGAACCGGGTACTTCAATTACAACCACTGAAGATGAAGAAAGAGTGGTTGTTGCAGTTTAGGGTACTCCACTAGCACCTGAGAGAATAACATAGGAAAACTAGTTTGATATACCCACACCCTCTCTAAATGAACCTCAGACGTCTAACTGGAGACACAAAAGCTCTCATCCTCTTGAAAACATAATTACCCCTCTAGATTCTAGAGTACAAACCAGCTCAAAAGCAAGAAATTCACTTTCCTTCTCAGCCTTTCTCTCCCAAATAGAACCCAAGAATATCAAAAAATCCTTGAAAAATGCATATTGGATTATAGCCAGGCAAGATAAGTTACATCAGTTTGAAAGGAACAATCTCTAGCACCTGGTACCCAAACCCTGAGATCGAACTATTATAGGAACCAGGTGGGTATTCAAGAACAAGCTTGATGAACATGGAAATACCACAAGGAACAAGGCCATGCTAGTAGTTCAAGGCTACAATCAGGAGAAAGGGATTGACTATGATGAAATATTTGCTCCGTCGCTCGCATGGAAGCTATTAGAATTCTAATCGCTTTTGCATCTCATATGGAATTCACCTTGTTCCAAATGTATGTCAAATGTGCATTTATGAATTGACTTCTTAAGGAAGAATTCTATGTGAAGCAACCTCCAGGGTTTGAATGTCATGAACACCTTGAATATATGTTTAAACTAGACAAAGCATTGTATGGGTTAAAGTAGGCTCCTCGAGTTTGGTATGAAAGACTATCAAAGTTCCTCTTGGAAAGTGGCTTTAAAAGAGGAAAAATTGACAACACCTTGTTCCTAAAGAAACGGAGAAGGAACCTGCTCATTGTTCAGGTCTATGTTGATGATATCATTTTTGGGGAAACAACTGATTCTCTATGTGATGAAGTTGCAAAACTTATGGGAAGTGAGTTTGAAATGAGTATGATGGGGGAACTGTACTTCTTCTTGGGTATTCAAGTAAAACAATCCACAAATGGTACATTCATTTGTCAGCAAAAATACATCAGGGAGCTCTTGAAGAGGTTTGATATGGAAGCATCAAAGGTGATGGACATTCCCATTGCTACGGCCACTCGACTGGACATGGATGAAACTGGGCCTCTTGTGAATCAAACCATGTATAGAGGCATTATTGGGTCTCTTCTCTATCTCACTACCAGTAGAACTGATATTGCCTTCAGTGTGGGGCTATGTGGAAGGTCTCGATCAAATCCCAAGGAATCTCATATGAAGGTTGCCATAAGATTTCTGAGATATCTTAAAGGAACACATGACCTAGTCCTTTATTATCCCTCAGGTGACAGTTTTAATCTCATTGGATATGCTGATATAGACTATGCAGGTTATCTTGTGGACAGGAAAAGCACTTCTGGAATGGCTCACTTCCTAGGTTCATCTCTCATCTCTTGGGACACAAGGAAGCAAAACTTAATGGCTCTTTCAACAGTTGAAGTAGAATATGTAGCCGCAACATTTACTTGTGCTCAACTTTTATGGATTAAGCAGCAACTGGAGGACTTTGGGGTACTAACTGAGAGTGTTCCCCTTCTATATGATAACACTAGTACACTCAACATAGCCAAGAATCTAGTTCAACACAAAAGGACCAAGCATAATGATACGAGGCATCACTTTCGGAGGGACAATGTGGAGAAAGGGCTGATATGTATGAATTTCTACAGCACAAAAGAACAAATTGAAGATATCTTCACCAAGGCATTAAGTAGGGAACATTTTGAAAGAAACAGAGTAAAGTTGGGGCTTTTAAAGCCCAATTGAGAATCTGATTCCTCATTATTTGGCTATGAAAATCACCTTCTGGAAAAACTGGCTAAAAGTGTTTTCTGGCCATATCTAACTCACTTCAATACCATTGCAGGTAAACACGCATGATGAGTATAGAAGATGTAGATGCAGTGCATGGATGATAAAAGAGGATTGATACTTTCAAATAACAGGTCAAGAACTTGGTTCTTGTACCAAAGGTTGGTAGTTCTATGCATTCTTTAATACACATCTTAAAAAGGGTACAAAACACAACTGCCATTTCATTTACCTTTTCAAATCCTGCTATAACGTATCTTCACTTCAAATCGTTCCATCTCCCTGTGAAATTGTTGCACTGCTCTACGCATAACCCCCGTTTTAGAACCGGTCTCTATCTCTCTCTCTTCATAATCATCCATTCTTAATAAAACCTTCCTCTGTTCTCCACAAACTGTAAGTCCTCCATTACAACTTCCCAAGTCACCCTTACTCTATCTTTTCAATAGCTGATAGTAACTCCGACATCCCTGCCTTATTCATCCTTGAGACTAAAAAACCTATGGAGTCCTCTGTTCCTTCTGAGTCTTTTATAACCACTCCTACTCTCCTTGCTGGAATCACACCTTACCTAAATTCTGTGTCTCTTTCCATTTCAGAAACCCCTAAAAGTAATGATTCGTCCTCTCTATCTTCTAAGATTCCCACTAACCAAAGAACAAGTGGAGAACAAGGTCAATGCTATGAGGTCGCAGAGGGTTTCGCTATTGTTGCTGCAGATTTTGTGGTGGCAGTAGTGCCGACTGATAAAGAAAATGTTGTAACCATCTTTGTGGTATCTACTGACGGTGTCCTTCAGGAGATAATTACTCAGAAAAATAAGGTACAGGGTATGGAGGAAGAAGGAGCTATAGTATCAGTTGAGGATGCTGCACTAGCAGAAACTATTGGGCTCACACATGAGGAACCTAATCCCTCTCCGGAGGACCTAGGTCAGGGTTCTCATTTCCAAGACAGTTCTTTGATGTTGTGCCTCTGGATATTCAGGCTCCTGAGATGAGGTCCAGCGATGTGGAGGATCTAGACAACCTGGCTCTTGATGAGTTCATAGTTAAGCAGAGGGTTGTGTCCACTCCTAAGTCTTCCACCAAACGACCTACTACTAGGTAGCAAGCTAAGGTGGCCTACGAATATACCCTTCAAAAGAGCAGAAAAAGTAGTAAGAATCAAAGGAGGAAATTGGTGAAAGATAGTGTGCCCATAAGTGATAACGCGGTCCCTGTGGTAGAGGTGGAAGAGAAAATACCAGATGAACCTAGTTCACTGGTGAGACAGTCCTAGAAAAAGAAGCAGTCTGCTTCAGTAGAGAAAGTTTCAACCTCTAGCGCTAAGTTGAAGGATTTTGTGAGTAAGTTTTCGATGTCTGATAAGGATATGTTAGTCAAATCTAATGGAAACGAGAAATCAAGTGGTGGGAAGTCCAGCAAACGGAAGTCTAAAATTGTTCATGAACCTGGTTCTGTGAAGAGGATGAGAAGTGAAGTCAGCCTTAGTTCAGAACGCCTGAGGCACCAAAAGGTTCTGCTGGGTCGTACATTTGACCCAGCAATCTCTGAGATTGCTGGTATGCGACATATTCTTGAAATGGTTGAGTTTCAACGATGGGGGCATTTATTCCAAATAGATGCATCTAAGGCGTATGGCGATGAGGTACAAAGCTTTTTTGCTAGCCTCTTTCCCGTTGAGACTGACCACATTTGTGCTTTGGTGAATGGAATAGATATCGCGTTCGATGTAAAGTTGCTTGGGGAAATTCTTAAAGTTCCTACAGTGGGTATGTCCAGTGTTAAGGATAGTTTAATTTCTGAAATGCCGTGGTCAAGGACAATGCAAACCATAAGGGGGACCAGATCCACAAGAAGGTGTTACTCTCTGTCTATCAACTGCTTTTCGAATTGGTAAACAAAGTTCTATTTCCTCAAGCTGAGAGGACGTCCGTGACTTCTAAGTCTGACCTATTTTGATGGAGCAACTGGATAGCTTTACTCCTGTAAGCCTGCCTGCAATTATGATTGAAGACATGCAAAAGGTAGCCACCTTCAATGATGGTAATCATGGCTTTCCCTACGGGTTATTGCTTACGCGAGTGTTTATGTTATTTGAGGTGCCACTAGGGCAAGGCAAGGTGGAGACTAAAAATCAGACTTTCTCACACACAACATTGAAAGAATGTGAGTGCATAGAAAAGAATAGGGGGTAGGAAGTACATCAACCGTCTCACAGCTCATTAATGCTCAAAATAGTGCAATTGAGGAGATTCATCGGTTGAAGGCAACGAATGCTATCCTGGAAGGTTAGAAAGCCCAATGGGTTCCGGTGTCAAATGATGAAGTAGCTCATTTGAAAAAAGAGAATGTGGATATCAGGGCACAAGTAGAGAACTTGAAAGCAGAACTGCTCAATGAGCAAAAGTCGGCCAATGCCTGAATAGACCCCGTTCTCCAAACACTTGCTGCAGCTTCTAAGCCCTCTACTCCTAGTGCCCCCGAAGTACCCCTTCAGTGACCAGTTTCTGGAAATGTTCTTTTAAGTTTTTTTCTTGTCAGATGTTTTTTATGTGGTTGGGATGAAATAGTACTGCTCCTGTCTTAACAGTCCAATGTTGCCTTTTCTTCTTAAGCAAACGCATATTAAATTTTCTATCTATATAAAATCTATCCTCTTTTATTATCTCACTGCTTTAATTTTATGATTCTCTTCTCTATCATATTGTGTGCACATATGTGGCATGAGTTAGCTCGACTAGACTTCTTTATGTTGTTTATCTGTTTGTGTCTTTTTAATAATGCCAAAAGGGGGAATAAATAAGTGTAGATAAAATGATAATAAGGAAGGCATAAAGTCAGGGGGAACTTGTGATCTCTCTTATTACTTAATCTGGTTCTCATGTTATCAATGCTTAAGTTTGTCATCATCACAAAGGGAAAATTGATAGGTTTTCAATGATGATCTAACAAACTTACTGTCAAGGACCAGATAGGGAACCTGACATACTTGGACTATACTACAAGTTAATGGATTCAAACTAAATGTGAAATGCTATAGCTTCAGGAGATAGGAAACCAATCAAGGACCCGATACCATTGTGGTTTCCTCATAGTAGTACAAAGTCAATTGGACACAGCTAGAAGAAACGTGATCGCCTGCACTATTTCTGCCTGCACTGTACTGTTTTCAGTGCCCACTTATTCCTTGACCAACTAAAGTTCTTACATCATTTCAAACGATGTCATCAAGGTGTATAAACAATGAGTTTATATCAAAAACATCACTTGAACACTTCTGTTTCTTATTCAAGCCTTTTGCAAAACAGAGAAATTAATTCTCACGAGCTTGAAGAACAAAGTTAAATGCCACTACGGACCAGTTCCTAAAGTTAGTATTTTCTTGTCCTTAGTTGACTTGTAACTTTGTGATTATTCTTATTGCATATCCTAAATTGCTTAGCTAGAAGTGTTGATTAGGAACCTTTCTTATAAAATCCGTAAACTATCTGAGTTTATGTTATGACTAGGTTTAGTCATAACTTAAAGCCTTTATAACTAGAGAGTGACAAAGTGACTTATGGTGAGAGCACTACAAGTTAGTTAAAGTCTTTGTAATTAGAGAGTGACAAAGTATCTTGTGGTAAGAGTACCACAAGTTAGTTGAGTTGAATTCTTTGTAATAGAGTCATTACTAAGTGACTCATTATAGGTGTTTGCAAGTTAGTGAAGTTTAAACCCTACAGGTATAGGTCGTGGTTTTTGTCCCCTTGAGTAGGGGTTTTTTCACGTAAATATTCTTGTCTCATTTACTTACAGTTTTATTAGTGTTCTCAGCATAACCTCTTAGAGGACTAGGCACTTTACTGTTTGGTAGACTCATAGAAACTAACAGGGTTGATTTTATGGCTATCCCATTTGGATTTTGGTTTCGGGACATATAATAAGTCCATTTTTTCATTTGGAACTTGTGTGCAAATTTTGATGTCATTTCGAGTTGGTTTGGTAGTAATCGGATGTGTGATTGTGATTTTAGTGATTCTTGAGTCTCATTGTAATTATGTGTTTTAGTGTCTGATTCGTTGTTCCGGATATTATCTTGGTGTATGTTTTGAGCTATAAAGCGAGTTGTATGATGATTATAGACTTGTGCGAATGTTTGGTATGGAGGCCCAAGTTTTGGGTGAGCTTCAAACGTGGTTCAGGTTGGTTTGGATTTGGTTTAGGAATGTTGGTTTGTTGGTGCTACAGTTATCGCAATTGCGAGTAGTAGTTTACAATTATGAAAGTTGTAGGGGGTCTCGGGCATCACAATGCCTTGATCGCACTTGTGAAGATGGGTCTTTGGGTGCGCTAGTCACTTTTGCGACATTTTGGTCGCTTTTGCGACTTGGGCAGACTTCATAGAATATGATGTCAGAGTCGCATTTGCAACATTCCCTTGGCATTTGCGAAACACAAGTCATATTTACGACATCTGCAGGTGAACAAAAGGTTGGGATTCAAGACTTAGACTCATTTTATCACATTTTAGCCCTAAACTCGATGGGAGGCGATTTTAGAAGGAGATTTCATAAAAAGCTATTAGGTAAGTAATTTTGACTCAATTTTGATTACATAGCATGAATATTTATGAATTTTAACATCTAAACCATGAGAATTGAAGAGAATTTTGGGAATTCTTAACTATGTTTTGGAAAAAAAATTGAAATTTGAGAGTCGAATTCGACTCGGATTAGAAAATCAAATGCATATTTGGAATCGTGGGGTTATGTGCAGTCAAGATCTACCCTTCAACTTGGATTTTGATCGGGTGGGCCTAGGGATAACCTTCGGAGAATTGTGTAAAGATCTTAACTTAGTAATTGAAATTGAATTCTCTTGCATTATTTGATGTTATTAAGTCATTTTGGCTAAACAAGGGTGATTTTAGAGGAAAATAATTTTTAGAGTATTGACTGATGGCTTTTGATATAAGTATCTTGCCTAACCTTTCGTAGGAAATTTTTCCTTAGAATTTTGCACAATTGCTTATTTGTGTTAAGCGTAAACAGCGTGTACACGATCGTATGTGTGATTCGAATTTTACCCGAGGTTGCTCTTATTGCCTTATTTTGATTGAGAGGTCTGTGCTCTGTATGTATTTACTTTGGATGATACTTGAATTCATGTTTCAT
Organism: Nicotiana glauca; assembly: GCA_026770625.1. NCBI lineage: Eukaryota > Viridiplantae > Streptophyta > Magnoliopsida > Solanales > Solanaceae > Nicotiana > Nicotiana glauca. The sequence goes on along the minus strand of MU788096.1, from coordinate 31,357 downwards.
GGTAGAGATCATGTTTTAGGATTAGAATTTTCTAAATTGGTCAAGTTGGGTGTTTGTGAGATTGTTGCTAAATTGAGTTAGCTTAATTCATGTTTCTAAGTTGAACACTCAGCTGCATTCTCTTTATTGGCTTGTCATTGTGCACTACATTGGCAGATTGTGAGCTTCTGTCTTGATGTCAATGGTAGACATGTTGTGTTGTTTTGATCATGGTGTATGTGGATTTGTTGGGAGGATTGTTCGGGTATTTGTATGAGGTTTCTCTTGTGCTATTGTTATTGTTGATATTTCACATGCGGCTCTCTCTCTTAATATATATATATATGTATATTAGATTTGTGCATGTAGCAGGACAAGGTGGGATGGTTATTAATACGCGTGTCACGAGACAAGGCGTGTATTTATTTTATTCTTGCGCACGTGATAAGATAAGGGTGGCTATGTGTGGGCTTTTTGTTGATGATGCTTGTGTGGTGGTGAAAAAGAAGCATTCTTGTTTGTGCTTATGACTTCTTGTGTGTGTCATGCATTCTACGTGATTTTTTCCGTTGTTTCCAATGTGCTAATATGTATCTCTGTTATTACTTGATGATTTGGTCGCCAAGATGGATTTACCTACATGGATTTATCATCTTATTCTGTTGAGTTGTTGGTAACATAACGGATTGAGATAAAAGAAAGTTGTTATCATGCTTTACTTTATTTGATTCTTCATAAATTCCTCTTAAATGTGTTATTGGTAATTGACACGGGTACGATATATATGGTGGCACAAGGTTTTTACCGTGCGTTTGTGGTAAATATTGGGGCACGAGGTCTTTGCCATGAGAGTGCGACTTATATTATGGCACGAGGTCTTTGCCATGAGAGTGCGACTTATATTATGGCACGAGGTCTTTATTCTGCAAGGGTGATTGATAATGTGGGCACGAGGTACCATGGGTGTGTGATTCTATTTGATGACTTATTGTTCAATGAGGCATTTATTTGTTCTAAATGGTTATTGCTTATTCCGATGAGATTACAATTATTTCTTTATGTTATTTTTCCTGTTGCGATTTTTGATATTTTGCATAGGTTATTTGACTAGTAAGTGTCTTGACTTGAACCTCGTTACTACTTCATCGAGGTTAGTCTTGATCTTACTGTATACCGACTGTGGTGTACTCATACTACGCTTTTACATATTTTGTGCAGATTCAAGTAATGGAGATAGCTGCCCTGGTTGTGGGAGTTTCTTCGATCGTAAGGATTCAAGGTAGAGTTGTTTTGATCGTTGTTGTCCCTTGAAATCTTTTTCTTATATTTATAATGTTTGTTTTCTATCTGAACAATATTGTATTTTGCGATATTTCTATGTACTATCTATTTCCGGAAATATGTTGTGATTATCATTGTATTGGCCCATATCACCTTTATTTACGCATTTATATTAGATTATGTTTCATTATATCTTGTCTTTAATGAATTAAGAATTATTAAGGGATCGATTTATCTAGTTTAGAAACTAAGTGTATCACAATTGTTAAGGTGCGACTTGGATCGTGACACTTTCCTTCTTTCTTCAAAGAACGTAATGTAGAATCTCTAAGAGAGAAACAAGGCATTCAGAAAAGACAAATTTGCTGTGCAGAAAACACTGACTAGTGTGTATCCGCGTTTCATTCAATGTCGTTCCTACTTTTGGAAATGAGCTGGAGATGATAACATAATTCTTTAATATCTGATTTTTTTTCTCTTTTCCTTTTGATTGGTATTTTTTTTTAACAATCCGCTAGGCAAGCGTCTAAGATTGGTTTTTTATTAATAATAGAAAAAAAATATAACAATCAGGAAAAGTACAAATAAGAGGGATAATAGTACCGATATTGTTACCCATATAATACAAACGGGCTAACCTTACCTTACTAATCCTATTTTTTTTTATTGGCATTTGTTTATAAAAAATGTTATTTTTTTCAAACAAACTTTTTCCTAATTGTTTTTGGTTAAAAGAAAATAACATTTAAAAAATGAACAAGAAAAGTTTATTGAAAAAAAAATCAATACTTTTTGAAAACAAATGTCACGTAACTTTACAGTCTTAACATAAAAAGACATTAATTTGATTGATTAGACAAGATGCATTTGGAGATAAGTTAGCTTAGAACTCTCAAATAGCCTTTGGAGAAAATTTTATTTTGTGTCTCATACAACTGATACTAGTTGTATGAGATAACTTTTTTGTCTCACAATTTTGTGGACTTAGATTTCTGTGGACTCAAAAGTGTAAAATTGAGGTACATAAATTTGTGCGACAAAAATGAGCCTCATACAACTAGTGTAAGTTGCATGAGATACAAAATAAAACTTATCATGTGACTTCTATGTTTGCACCTACAGACTTTTATGTAAAATGCTAGTCTTTGACAATTTAATTACGGCTATGCAATCCGCAAGTACAACATACATACAGAAAACAGAACATGGTAGCGGATCAATTAGCAAAGGCAGCCAAATTTTTTGTTCCTATGACTGATCCTTGTGTTTATAACGTAGCACCTGTTTTTGTTACTCCAGCACTGGACAATGACAAGAATCACATTTTGGATGTAACCACAAACCAAGCAGTAGTAAACTTTAGTAGTAATACCTATGTTAATAATATGTTGCAGGATAAGGATAGTAGTAGAACTAATGATGGTTTGCTTAGTAGTAGTTTAACTAACTTTTGTAATAACAGTCTCTGTATGCAGTAGTTGATATATATGTATATGCATCTATCTTTTGCACCAAAAAACAAGTGTGACTTTCAAATGGATCGTGAACCTACTCAATCCAAATAAAAGAGGAGTTTCAATTGGGCTAATCCATAATATGACAAGAGTTGGATTAGTCCTAGCTCGCTTACTTCTCTTTATTTACTTTTCATAGGAAATGAAAAGATACATAGGCTCTTCTGTAACAATTTTTTATGGAGTCTAATTTGTCAAAAGCACCAAACCTCTGAGCTTGTTGTCGACCTAACACCATGAAATTAAAAATTGAAGATACCATCTTTACCTCCAAAATATATCACAAAGAAAAAGACTCGAAATTATTTTTTAATTTTTAAAAAGACATCATAATTTCTGTATGGGTCTAAATTTGACCGATCACGACCTACAGTGTACACGACAAATGGCAGAGCACCTACGAGTTGACGCCTAGAAGGGTACAACCTTGTAGCAAAAGAAGAAACGATATGACCTCGGCAGTAGAGTAAGCTCAGTAGGAGATATCGGGAATATTCTTTAATGATCCTTTGCATGTTATTTCTAGGGGGGAAGGGGGTGTGAAATGAAAAAAGATATAAGAGGGATGAAAGCCTTGTAACACGGGGGAGGATACTCGAAAAAACTCACGAACTAAAAGAAATTTATAGCTCTATTCTCTCTATCATTATCATCCTAGAGTTTATTATCTTCAGCTACAATTTACCCCTTCATCATTAATTGATTTGTTCAAATAGGTTTTAACATCTTTTGAGTCAAATAATTTGGTGTCGTTGGTGGGGATTTCCATAGCTGAAATCATAGTTCTCATCTAGGTTCTTGAAAGTGACGGTTGCTATTCTTCAAACCTCATAAAGACCAACAATGGCGGAAAAAGAAGCGAGGCTGAAGACGATAGCAGATGTCTCAAACAACCTCGTGAACTCCCTCAACAAAGCCGGTAGAGAAGACACCGAGAATAAAATACCAAGAGCTATACCGAAGGGGGAGATCTCACCTCCTCCACACGGAGATCTAACAATCTTGCGCGATAGGGGAGCCTAACGTCCACTATGGGGGAAACACCACCAGTAGTCAAAAAGCTGCTAAAAGAATGGTTGACGAGTGCTCTGAGCAACATGCTTAAAATACCTCGTCAAGGAGATGTCGAAGACTTGCCACCTATAGAAATCGCAGCTACCACCAACAAGCCGAGCACTGTCACTAATACAGGTGACGAGGCACTCATGGCTATCTTAAAGAAAATGGAAGAGATGGAAAACAAGAACAAAACACCCCGTGATCAAATAAAGGAGCATCAAGAAAGGGTTGACAAAATACCAGAGTTCCTAAGATATTACCAAAATGCGATGTGGGACAATTCATCGAATAGCCATACAGCGACAAGGCCACCCCTATCCTATTCCAAAAACCTTCCAGATGCCATCATACTTGAGATATACGATGGGACCACGGACTCGGAGGATCATCTGATCCATTATGTTACTGTGGTAAAAGGCAACGATCTGTCAAAGGAATATGTTCCATTTGTGCTGCTGAAAAAGTTTGGTGAGACTTTGACAGAGGGAGCATTGACGTGGTACTCCCAGCTGTCAGTACGATCAATATCAATGTTTGAAGAGATGGCGGATAAATTCTCCACCGCTCATGCAGGGGCAAAGAAGGCTGAAGCCAGGGTCAATGATATCTTTACCATCAGGTAAATGGCAGGCGAGGGACTTCGGGATTTCCTGGCCCGATTCAACAGAGTAAGGATGAGCCTACCAAACGTGTTGGAAGGGATGGCAGTAGCAGCCTTTCAAAATGGGTTAAACAGGAACGGGTCAAAAGCAACCAAAAAACTACTCAGTAGACTCATGAAGTACCCCCCACCATATGGGAAGAGATCCATAATGCCTACGGCACCGAGGTAAGGGCAGATGAAAACGATTTCAACGGCCCGATTCAGTGATTAACGTTGGTTCAGACTGAGGCAAGGAGAGATCGACGTAACAATAGGTGAAAAGATCAACCCCTACATTTCAATTGAGAAAGGCATCAGCCCTATGTCCAAACATCTAACCCGCCCCCTCCAAGACACACGGATGTCGTGCTATGATATACCGCACCCCTTCGAAACAAAAGTGGTATGCCTCCACTGCTATCTGCTCATAACTTTTGTGTTTCCCCTTCAAAAATAGTGTACGCACTGGAGAAGCTGGGCATGAAGGTGCAGTGGCTGCAAAAAATGAAATTAGACCCAAACACCAGGAGGTCAAACGTCCTCTATGAATTTCACCAAGAAAGAGGACACAAGACCGAAGATTGCATAGGTCTATGGCAGGAAGTAGTTAGGATATTGAACCAGGGGTACCTGAAAGAACTGCTCAGCGATAAAGGAAGGGCCAACTTCACTAGAAGGCGCGATCCATCTCAGGGACCTCCAAAGCCACCATCACAGCGTGCACCATACATATGTTCATCGGCGGTGGCGACGACACGGTAATCAACCACATGAAGTTCACCATAACGCATAAACTTAAACAGACGGTCGCCCATGAACGACATGATGACCTCGAAGACAATATCATCTTCGATAAGTCAGATGCCGATGGTTTGTCTTTCCCCCACTATGATGCTTTGGTTATAACTTTATGCATCACTGATATAAATGTAAAAAGAATCATGGTAGACGACGGAAGTGGCGCGTGTATAGTTCACCTGCATGTTCTCATGCAAATGAGGCTCGAGGATAAAATAATACCGCATTGCATAACACTAACGGGTTTTAATGATGCAGTAGAGCGGATATCCGAAGAAATAAGGCTATCTGTCCTAGCAAGATGAGTCACCCTGTAAACAACATTCCACGTCATAAACCAGGAAATAACTTATAATGCCATCATAGGGCGACCATGGATACACGCCATGTGAGCCGCCCCTTCAAGCTTCTATCAAGTGATCAAATTTCCCACCCCGTAGGGAATATTCAGCATCCGAGGCAAGCCACGCACTGCCCAAAAATACTATCGGATTGTCCAAGATTTCATGCACACCAAAAAACTGAAAGGAGCAAGTGCGGAGGCATATCAATCAGCCATGTCGGGAACTAAACCCGGCCTACAAACATAGGCCATCAAAGACCCGGATATCATAGAAGCTTGCAAGGTAACTATAGAAGATCTTGACCCCGTCCAGTTGGACAACGTCGATAACACAAGAAAGGCTTACATAGGGCACAACCTCTCGGAGCAAGGTAAGTATCTTGAATTTTTGACTAACAATGCCGATTTGTTTGCCTTCTCCCACTCAGATATGCCAGGAATCCCAAAAGACATCGCCACTCATAGACTGAATATCGACCCACTCTATCCGTCGGTACAACAAATGAGGAGAAAGTTCAATGCCGCAATCAATAAGGCAGTCTGCGAAGAGGTGGACAAGTTACTCACCAGCGGTTCCATCAGAGAATCGAAATAGCCCTAATGGGTCGCCAACGTGGTCATGGTCAAAAAGAAGAACAGGAAATGGCGAATGTGTGTTGACTTTACCGATCTAAACAAAGCATGCCCGAAGGATTCCTTCCGGTTACCCCATATCGACCAACCGATTGATGCGACAGTGGGGCATGAATTGCTGAGCTTCTTGGACGCCTATTCCGGTTAAAATCAAATTCTAATGCTGAAGAAGATCAAGAAAAGACGACTTTCACCACTCACCAAGGAACGTATTGTTATAAAGTGATGCCGTTCAGACTCAAGAATGAAGGGGCTACGTACCAGAGGTTAGTCACCAAAATATTCAAAGAGCAGCTCGGCAGGATCATGGAGGTCTATATCGATGACATGCTGGTAAAGTCGACAAAGAAGGAGGATCACATTAGCCATCTGAAAGAAGCCTTTGAAATATTGAGGCATTATGGGATAGAGTTAAATCCCGAGAAGTGCACCGTCGGCGTAACGTCGGGAAAATTCGTTTGCTTCCTCATGTCACAAACGGGAATCAAAGTCAACCCAGATCAAATCAGAGCCATCGATACAATACAAGCGGTATTGACCAGCAAAAAACAGGTACAAAAACTAAAAGGGCGAATAGCCGCCTTATCGAGGTTCATTTCACGATCCTCAGACAGATACCACAAATTTTTCAATGTGCTGATAAAAGACCACGGGTTTCAATGGAACGAACAATGTATCGACTCCCTGAAAAGCTAAAAGCGTATCTGTCTTCACCACCACTACTCATCAAAGCAGATCCAGGTGAGTGTCTGCTTGTGTATTTGGTAGTTTCTGAAGTCGCAGTAAGTGCAATCTTGGTCTGTAAAAATAAAGGTATGCAATCTCCAATTTTCTCTATCAGCAAAACTTTAATAGATGTCGAGGCAAGGTACCCTCACCATGAAAAGCTATCTCTAGCACTAGTCGTGGCTTCGCGCAAGCTTAGACCATATTTTCAATGTCACTCTATAAACGTGGTAACGACCTTCCCCCTAGGAGGTATCCTGCACAAACCCGAACTATCAGGTAGACTTTCCAAATAGGCCATAAAATTAAGCGAGCATGACATAACGTACCAACCGCGAACCGCCATTAAGTCGTAGGTGCTCACCGACTTTGTCATTGATTTTAGCGCGGAGATATTGCCCGAGGTAGAACAAGAAGCACTTCGCACTTCCACACGTACCGACCTTTGGGTCCTCTACACCGACGGTGCCTCGAATGCCTCGGGATCGGGACTGGGATTGGGACTTGTCCTCTAGGTTCCTACAGGTGAAGTAATTCGCCAGTCCATACGATGGCCCGAAATGACTAACAACGAGGCCGAATATGAGGCTGTGATTGCAGGTTTGAAGTTAGGCCTCAAATATAGCGCCCGATAACTCATCCTCCACTGTGGCTCTCAACTCGTTGTGAATCAAGTCACTAGGACTTTCCAAATCAAAGAGCAGAGACTATAAAGGTACCAGTCGGAAATCCACAAACTGCTGTCAGAGTTCGATGAATGTTGCCTTGACCAGATTCCCAGGGCGCAGAATATTGAAATAGATGGCCTCGCCAATCTAGCTGCAGCCACCAGGAATATCAACAAAGAAAAAATGGTCACCCTCCTTCTTCCGCCATACACCACATCGAGGTACGTTCTATAAACCTAACTTGGGACTGGTGTAACCGCTTCGTAGCCTATTTACAGGATGGATTGCTCCCGCAAGACAAAAGGAAGCTAAAAAACTCCGGGTACAGGTAGCCCGATACAGCCTAATAAACTATGACCTCTACAAAAGAACGTTCGGTGGCCCTTTAACCAAATGTCTTGGACCACATCAAACAAGATGAGTACTGGAAGAAGTACACGAAAGTCACTACGGTGCCTATAAGAGAAATTGCGCCCTCGTTCGATGTCTCATCCGCGCCAGTTACTACTGGCCTACTATGAAAAAAGAAGCCGCGGACTATGTCCGAAGGTGCGAGAACTGCCAAAAGTATGCCCCTATGATACACCAAGTAGGGGAACTCCTCCATTCTGCCACTTCGCCATGGGCATTCATAAAATGGAATGGACATAGTCGGGGCCCTCCCAACAGGGAGAGGTAAGGTACATTTCCTTTTGGTATTAACTGACTACTTCTCTAAATGGGTGGAAGCAGGTGCATACACTCAGATACGCGAGTAGGAGGTCATCGCCTTTATATGGAAAAATATTATATGTCGTTTTGGCATCCCTAAAGAAATCAGCTACGACAACGGACCTCAATTCATCGGAAAAAGAACGATTGAGTTCTTCAAAAAATGGCACATCAAACGGGTACTCTCCATGCCATACCATCCTGCCACCAATGGCCAAGCCGAATCCTCCAACAAAGTAATACTAAACATATTGAAAAAGAAGCTTGAGGAAGCTAAAGGGCTATGGCCTGAACTACTACCTGAAGTATTATGGGCATACTGCTCTACGCCAAAATCCAGCACGGGAGAAATGCCATACACACTGGTCTATGGGACCAACACAGTTATACCCGTCAAAGTCGGGGAGCCCAGCTTGAGATACTCCAATGAAAGTGGGGTAGATAACGACAAAAGAAGGCTACAAGATCTAGACGAAGTCGAAGATCGAAGAGACATGGTCCACATAAAATGGTAGCCCAGAGGCAGCAAGTAGAAAGATATTACAACAAGAAAGCCAAGGTGCGATCACTCAAAATTGGCGACTACGTCCTCAAGGCCAAAACACAGGATCAAAGGACCCCAATGAAGGAAAATTAGGAACAAACTAGGACAGACCGTATAAAATCATAGCAGTAGCAAGCAAAAGAGCGTTCCAGCTAGAAACAATGGATGAAAAATTGCTCCAAAACAACGGTACCATTGCCCACCTCAAGTATTTCCACTTCTAAAAAGGTGTCACCTAAGTTGTACTCTTTTTCCCTTACCCGGGTTTTGTTCCAATCGGGTTTTCTCGGGGAGGTTTTTAACGAGGCGGTAAAGGACACGCCCTAAGGGTCAACACATTGTCCATTACTTCCACCTGTCGATATGATCTCTAGATCGAAGTAATGAAGGGACTACATATAGGTAATCGAATCTCCATTGTATGAGAGAAATCAAATCTCCATTGTATGAGAGGAATCAAATCTCCATTATATGTACGTAATCTAATCTCCATTGTATGAACGAAATTAAATCTCTATTATATGTACGAAATCTAATCTCCATTGTATAAACGGAATCTAACCTCCATTTCATGAATGGATCAAAACTTCGTAGCAAGTGCAGAACCAAATCCCCACTAATCGACAGGTGATGTCTTCCTACTGGAACATAGTCAAATCTCCAAAGAGATCAGTTCGACCTCGTTCGAACCACGACGGGACACTACTTCGACGACAGTCAAAGCAATACCTCAATGGCCAAGGCCATTCATGAAATTACCAGTTCGATCTCATTCGAACCACGACATGATCCTACTTCGATGACAGTCAAAGCAACATCCCAATGGCCAAGGCCATCGACGAAATGATCAGTTCTACCTCGTTCGAACCAAGACGGGATCCTACTTCGATGACAGTCGAAGAAACATCCCAATAGCCAAGGCCATCGACAAAATTATCAATTCGACCTTGTTCGAACCATGATGGGATCCTACTTTGACGACAGTCGAAGCAACATTCCAATGGCCAAGGCCATCGACAAAATGATCAGTTCAACCTTGTCGAACCATGACGGGATCCTACTTCGATGAAAGTCGAAGCAACATCCCAATGGCCAAGGCCATCGACGAAATGATCAGTTCGACTTTGTTCGAACCACGATGAGACTCTACTTCAATAACAGTAAAAGCAACATCCCCACAGCCAAGGCCATCGATGAAATTATTAGTTCGACCTTATTTGAGCCATGACGGGATCCTACTTCGATGACAGTCGAAGCAACATCCCAACGGCCAAGGCCATCGACAAAATTATTAGTTTGACCTTATTCGAACCACGACGTGATCCTACTTCGACGACAATCAAAGAAATATCCCAATGGCCAAGGCCATCGACGAAATGATCAGTTTGACCTCGTTCAAACCACGACGGGATCCTACTTCGACGACAATCGAAGCAACATCCCAATGGCCAAGGCCATCGATGAAATTATCAGTTCGAACTCGTTCGAACCACGACGGGATCCTACTTCGACAATAGTCGAAGCAAGATCCTAATGGCCAAGGCCATCAATGAAATGATCAGTTCAACCTCGTTCGAACCACGACGGGATCCTACTTCAATGACAGTCGAAGCAACATCCCAATGGCCAAGGCCATCAATGAAATGATTAGTTCGACCTCATTCGAACTATGACGGGACTCTACTTCAATGACAGTCGAAGCAACATCCCTACAGCCAAGGCCATCGACAAAATTATAGTTTGACCTCATTCAAGCCATGACGAGATACTACTTCGATGATAGTCAAAGCAACATGCCAACGGCCAAGGCCATCAATGAAATAATTAGTTCAACCTCGTTCGAACCACGATGGGACTCTACTTCGATAGCAATCGAAGCAACATCCTAATGGCCAAGGCCAATGATGAAATGATTAGTTTGACTTTGTTCGAACCACAATGAGACTCTATGATGACAGTCGAAGCAACATCCCTACGGCTAAGGCCATCGACGAAATTATTAGTTCAACCTCGTTCGAACCACGATAGGATCCTAATTCGATGATAGTCGAAACAACATCCCAACGGCCAAAGATTGACGAAAATATCAAAATTCAACCTCGTTCGAACCACGATGGGATTCTACTTTGACGATAACTCGAAGCAACATCGCAATAGCCAAGGGCATTAATATCATATGCGATAAGCAACAAAAAAAATGACAGAAAAATAAACCGACAAAAGGAAAGTTTACATTGCAGCAAAATATCATTTACATTTGCCCCTATAAACAAGCGTAAGTCCAGCCCATGCCAAAAATTCCTAAATAAAACTAAATACAAACCAAGACTACACATCATCCCCAGTGGGGTAAGCATCTTCATACTACAAATCTGAAGCAAGGTGACTCGCGTCATCATAATCGGCGCCTTCCCCATTAGGTGTGAGGGACTTGTACCCACATGACTCACGAGCTGCACACGCTTCAGCATGCACAGCCTGAACCTCCACCTCTGTAGCCTTGCCCTTGGCGTAAAAAGCCTTATACACATCAAGCCGAGCCTTCGCATGGACCCACAACTCATACAAGCGACGGGGTGAGCCTGGTCAGCTGAGGTACGAGATGTAGGAGACTGGTAACATTGATTGGCCTCCTCTTCCCTTAGCAAAGCCATTTGTCCCTGCAATGCAGCCAAATCAGCCTCTAGCTCCCTAACACGCCCTTCAAAACTTACGACTTGATGACCAGAGGCCTCCCTCTCCCTAGTAAGATCCGACCTAGAAATGATGAGAGCATCCTCCAAAAATACTGACTCAGAAATAGTGGCTGCCAGCTTATCGGTGCTGGCACTCAGCTCACCCTTGAGACCGTCAATCTCCGCTACCTTAGCATTCAACTCGACGGTCAAGTCGGCCACCTTCAGTTGCAAGTCGGCATTCTCAGCTGTTACCCCTTGCTCAATTCGAGATCATCCTCCTTCGCTTTGAGGAAGGCCTCCAGTTCGCTATTATGGGTGATAGCCCTTACAAGCTCCTCGTCCCTCTCCTACAGCTCCTCTATCCTGCGCTCCAATTGGTCTTGCTACTTCTTGAGGCCCTTGCCAAAACACCTGGAAGTCGGGATCCTGATGATAAATGTCAGACATCACACAATGTTTAGCACACTACTGCTGATACTTCGACGACATCTTATTATAATGGCCCGTCTTTTTCCTTTCATGACTCTCCCTCTCCACCTCCAGGATGAGGGTCTAACAAAAGAGAAAGGCGGAAGTTAGAAATTAAAATACACAACACAGACCTCACGACAAAAAGAGGAGAGAAAATCTACCTGCAGGGCCATACCAGCGACGATTTGGGACAACTCCACGTCACTCATCGCTCCAAGCATCTCACTTTCGGGAGCAGCACATAGAGGAGCGAGGGCTGAAGCAACGTGCTTGCTATTCAAAATCAACTTGTAGCTCCCCGGGACTAACACATGATGGTCGGACCCATCCATCCTAACCTCCACATGTGTATGGCAACCCAAAAATTCATCAACATCCTTCGGGTCGATATCCAAACCCGAGCCTTCACCCTCGATACTTGGTCCTCCAATATTAGATGATGTGCCACCCACAATAGAGCGTACTAAACTGGCTCCCATGCCAACTCCCTCCACTCGGGGAGACCTCCCTAACAAAATGGCATCAGCCATAAATAAGGGCACCGGGGCTATCCGGGATGGCCTGCTGCCGTCGGCATTTGTAGCCACGCCCTTTCCCAGCTCTAACCTCTTCCTTTTCCTCTCTAATGGCTCGTCACCGTTAGAAGATTCATCCACAGGATGTGAGGCCAGTACAAACGAGGCCTCTTCCTTCATGGCCATAGTTCAAGATGAATCTCCTAGTTGAATAAGTTGAGGACGATCCTCCCGTACAGACTCACACAAAATAAATCGCATGCCCGCAGTAGTGGCGGCTTGCCTAAAATCAGGAACTGGCTCTTTCTATCTAGAAGCTCCCCAGCCTATTACCATGAGGGGTCATACTATTAAGCAAGGTAGCATGGCCAACGAGGCAGTAAAGCAAATATTTACCTGAGGAAACCCTAGGGTCATAACATTTCCTGAAGGCGGGCCAAGTCTGAGTTTTCACCGCATGAGGCAATAGGCGGGTCACCTAATCTTTAATACCCGTAATAGGACAAGGCAGATGGCCCATAGCTGTAAAATAGCAAGTAAGTAAAAGCTACAATAATTGCAAAAGAAAGGGGAGCGTAATAAACAACGGCACTTACGATTTCTGTTATATCGTTCTGGAAATCTGGATGAATCAGAAATGACGTGTTTAGTTTTGATGAAGAAGTACTTGTGCCAGAAATACAACTCGCCCGATCATCCGTTCCGACCACCAGTCCTTTCGTACCACAAAGTCTCAAATGCATTATGGTACCCCTAAGGAAGTCAGGCACGAATAGGTGCAAAAGATGATGAACAGAGACACTACACTCCGCTAGCCCTGCATACTTAGTCAATAGCAGAAGCACCTTAAGCGTGTATGGTGAAAGCTGTGCAGGGCAAACCTGATAAAATCTACAGCATTCTTCTACCAAAAGGAAGAGAGGAGTGATGTAGCCGATCACGAAAGGATACTCGTAGAAAGCACATTATCCAGGTATGTGGAGTCAACGTAATCCTCCCCCGCCGGAATCAACTCCAAGTTGGCAGGGATACCATATTTTATACGGAGGGCATAAAGATGAACCTATTTTATTGCATAAAACACGGGGTTCGGGGTAGGAGGTGGATCTTTGAGGAAATCATTTCGGGATAAGGAATGCCTCGGTAGTAGCTCCTCCACCGTAAGAGGGTTGTCGCCTTCTTCTGCCACCACTCCTCCGCTACCAGCAAGAGGCACTATGGATGATAGGGTAGCTTCAGGAACCTCTTCGCTAGTACAATGAGACCTCGACATAGTTTCATTTAAAGGAGCGACAACACAAAGGGAGTAAAATAGAAGAAACATCCGACGAAGAATAGAAACGGGAGTAAGAAGGTGTAAGAACTAATGAAGAAGACTAAGAGGTTATCAGGAGGGGAATGGCTAAAGTTTTTCAAAAAATCAAACTTCATCTATTTATAGGGTTGGGTGGCACCAGAATTGATCGGCAAACCTCAAATCAGGGCAAGAATCAAAGTGACAAACTGTCAATCCTCGCCTCGAAAATCTATGTAATGATTACGCACGTAAAGCTAACATCACCCCTGGGGAGCAGGTACTCTACAATGTTTCGCTGAGTGTGATAGCCATCTCTTGTTGGCTGCGTTGCAATGTTCCTACGGATCAAATTCCTCCTAAAGAAGGCAGAGTCCGCTCATTGAGGACGCACCCGATCGCAACCCCGACGAGCGGAGGAACTAACTATATGGGTCTGAATTTGACCGATCACGACCTACAGTGTGCACGACAAATGGACGAGCACCTGCGAGTCGACGCCTAGAAGGATACAACCTTGTAGCAAAAGAAGGAACGATATGACCTCAGTAGTAGAGTAAGCTCATTAGGAGATATCGGGAATATTCTTTAATGATCCTTTGCATGTTACTTCTACGAGGGGAGGGGGGGTGAAATTAAAAAATATAAGAGGGATGAAAGCCTTGTAACACGGGGGAGGACACTCGAAAAAACTCTCAAACCTTGAATAGAAAAGAAATTTACAGCTCTCTTCTCTCTATCATTATCATCTTAGAGTTTATTATCTTCAGCTACGATTTACCCCTTCATCATTAATTGATTTGTTCAAATAGGTTTTAACATCTTTTGAGTCAAACATTTTCATCCATGGAACCTGAGTTTCAGAGTAAATAGTTGAAGGGTGTGACATGGCCCGATTTCTTTTGAGGAGGGTGTTACTATTCTTTTGGAAAAATCTACAAATTTAAAGGTTGTGTTCCAAAAGAGGTAAAGCATAAATGAAAACTCAAAATTAGAAGAATTTGTTCAACAATGCCAAACATCATTCGAGATTTTCGTGACTGGTCTCGCGGGCTTTCACTTACGCCTGCAGGCATCGTCCTTAGAGACTAGGAATGGGCATAATACCGGCTGAACCGAAAAAATATGTTAAAACGAAAGTTTTAGTTATTCACTTTCGGTATTCCGGTTTGAGGTTTATATTTTTTAAAATTTCGATGTTCGATTTGGTGATTGATTTCAAGGGTTCGATTTGTTATTAAACCAAAAACTAGAAGTTGTTACCAGCTTTGGGACTCTTAGTCCCTTACCCAATTATCCTTCGCTTAGCCCTAAAGCCTAAAACTAATTTTCAACGTGAAGAAACCCAGTCGATTGGATGTGTTGGACCTATAGCCTGTCACCTTGTCCCATATTGAGATACATGTACGATGAAATTTGAACGATCTGAATAACGGATTTGGATATGTTGGTAACAAAGAGAAATTAACTACCAGAAATAACGTAAATACTATCACGGAATATCAATAAAAAGAGAAAGACAAAATGACTACAAATAATAATTCCAATCTAAAACTTACTAAATAAAATATCTCTTGTCGCTTACCAAATGAGTAAAAAATTCGAATCATGTCATATTAATGTCTGTTAAGACAAAGAGTTAAACTAGGAAGAATTTAACTTTTTGTAATTTAGCTTTAAATATTTTGCGCCATTGCAAGTTTAAACGCAAGATACATCTAATACTCTTTTTTATTTTTTGTAATGTAATACGATTTTTCATGCATAAAGATTCTTTTCTTTTTCGTGTATTTGATGAGATTTTTATTTCTTTTGTGATTTTTATCAGCAAGAAATCTATTTTTATTGTTTCATTACCAATTTTTCATGACTTGAAATCAAAATTCGAATCGATTAAACCAATCGAGCATGTATAAATCGAATTGAACTGAAGTATATATGGTTCAATTTTGATTATTAAAATCAATAACCATAAACCGAATAAACATAACCTAAACTTCTACAAAATTAAAGCGAACCAATCAAAGTCCCCAATTAGAGACTATTGTGTTCCCCAATTACTTTATATGTAATCTCACACGATTGCTATATCCATCCGGTAGGTCGCTTTGTGTATTTCAGCCTCATTTTTCTATTTGCTGCTCCTTGTATTCTTGATTGTTATTTTGTAACTTATGGAATGATTGTTTGGTTCCCGAAAGATTTTCGAGTGAATTATAATACATAGTTCTATTGTTGAAAGTTTACATTGTAAAAGTTGACTGATGTTTGACATTTGTGGAAACAGCCTCAGATTGCTTATTTAGTTTGTTCTAATAGGTTCGTATGATAATTTTGGACTTAGGCATATGTCTGGATTTGGATTTATAGGTGCATAGGATATTTTGGTTCTAAATATTGAAAGTTTGAAATTTGAAGGTTTGGAAGTTTATACGTTTGACTAGAAGTTGATTTTGAAGATATTGGGTTCGGATTTTTATTTCGGAAACTTAAAATAGGTTTGTTATGTTATTTTGGACTTGTGTTCAAAGTTTGGACATAATTTGTATTGATTAAGCATGAATCAGATGCTTGGTTTGAAATTTAGAAGCTTATGAACTTAAGAGAAGTTCAATATGTGGTTTGATCTTCGATTCGTAGATGTGATGCTCTCATATATATTTGGAGGCTTTGGATAGGTCTGGGTAGTATTTACGAACTTGTTGGTAAGATTGGACAGGGTTGCAGGTGGCTCTGGTGAGTTTTGGACCACTAGGAGCTTGTTTGAGGTTGTAGATTTTCTGCTGGTGTCTGGTGTGCTTCGCGATTGCAGAGCTGGTCTCACGATCGCGGAGGTTTATTTTGAGGAAGCTTTTCGTTCTTCGTGTTTGAAGACAGGTGGTTGCGTTCGCGATGGGTTATGGCCAGTGGCCTTCGTATTCGGGCTACAGGGCTCGCGTTCGCTTAGAGGTGAGGCTGGCTTGAGTTAACTAGAGGTTTGGCCTTCACGATCGTGTGAAGGGGATCACACTCTATCATGCTCGCGTAGGATCTTTTTGAGGCAGTATCAGGTTGTGCTTCACGAGCGCGGGGCTGGGCCACATTCGCGAAGGGTAGTGCTGGGAAGAGTATATTAAGTTCTTATTTCGGGAATTTAACTCATTCTCAAATATGTTGAACCCTAGACTTGGAGATGAGCGATTTATGAAAGGAATTTTCACATAAGGCATGATAGTAAGTGATTTCTACTTGATTTAGATATTATATCTTATTTTTCCATATATTATTACATATAGACTATGGGATTTAAAAAAGAAATTTGAGGGGTTTTCACTATAATTTTTTAACGTGAATAATTGAGATTTGAACCCCGATTTGGAGTCAGAATTGAATGAAACTTGTATATTTGGACACATATTCGAATACGTAGTCGACATTAGTGAGATTTATCGAGTTCCAAAAAGTGAGTCTTGATTGACTTTTTAGTTGACTTAGTGTATATGAATAAACATTGTAGCTTTATTATTTAGATTCGGTTTCTATAACCTTGTTTTGCATAATGGAGTTTTTTGGCTAGATTTGAGTCGATTCGAGAGGAAACGTATTTTTGGAGTATTGATTCTCACGCATTTGAGGTAAGTGCCTTCCTAGGCTTGGTTTGAGGGTAATTTCCCGTGGGCTATGATATTTTTATATGCTGGATTGGCGCATATGCAAGGTGACGAGCGTACATACGTGTACCGTAGTTATTCATTATTCGGTTGACTTAAGGCTATTATGTACTTTGTTTTCCTATCATGAATCTTTGATACCGTTTTTTGTCCACTTGTATGACTAAACTAAATGAGCTTAATCATGATAGAAATCATGTCTAGGCTATATTATTATCTTTTTGAGATATGATAGGGCTATTTTTGTTATATTTAGCTATTTATCTTTACTGTAGTTATATTTTCAATCATGATATAATATTCGTGTATTATATATCTGTCTCTATCACTCTTTATATGTTATATCACAGGTTATTAGTGTCCTTATTTGTTTGACATGGGTTTGAACTAAGTTGTGGCACGTTGGTATATTCAATATGGTATTTTTAATTATGGTACTGTGAGATATGAGCATACTAAGACTTGAGTGGATTGATAATTGATCTTGGGACATATAGTCGTGTTGATATTGATTGTGAGGTGATATTTACGTCCATGCCCCATATTGGGCTGAGTGGCATTGTTTTTTTAGTATTGACATTAATTATGAGTGAATGTTACGTCAAGACCCATATTGGGATGAGTGATATTGATTGTTGACTTGTGATCGGATCAACGCTTGGGCTAGGATCCGCCCCTCCGGAGTCAGGTATAATCCTGTGAGTGCAGACACTTGATATGTGCTTAGTGAGGAGCTTATGCTAGGCCCCCATACAATGCCTGGAGTGAGTGTCTGTTAGGATTCAGGGGCTTTGAGCCAGACACTGTAAGAGTGCTGAGAGTATGATTGAGGGTTATTTCTGCTAGACACTATGTATGTGCTGAGATTGTTTTTACTTGATTATACTGTTATGTTGTTGATTTTAGCACGAGTACTTGTCATGCAGACATAGAGTTGCATTTTTCTGATACTATTGATATTTGACGTCTTTAA
Source organism: Nicotiana glauca (assembly GCA_026770625.1). NCBI lineage: Eukaryota > Viridiplantae > Streptophyta > Magnoliopsida > Solanales > Solanaceae > Nicotiana > Nicotiana glauca. The sequence continues at coordinate 12,877 of MU788096.1, read as the reverse complement.
AATATATCTCTTGACTGATATATTTGAAAAACATGCTTATTTTTCTCTTAATGTGATAGAGTCGAACTAGATATTATTGAGCTACTTTACCTTTTGCTACTATTATGCTATTATTGTATTTAATTTGAGTAGTTGGACCTTGCCAAGATCGGCACTGCTTTCAGCCCGAGGTTAGGCTTATTACTTATTGAGTACATGGAGTCGGTTATACTCATACTATATTATGCACTTCATGTGCAGATCCAGGTGTTACTAATCATGGTAGTTGCTTGTGAGCCGTATCCGAACTAGTTGGAGATTTCGAGGTAGCAATGTTCTTCCGTTCGCACGCCTTGAAGTCCCTCTTTTATGTCATGTTATTACTGTTTGGTCTTCCAGATTAGTATTACATTTTTGTTCTGACTTTGTATTTTTGCTTATTGTATAGAGCTCATGCACTCGATGGCACTATATTTTGAGATGGTTTTCAGTTGTATTGCTATTTTGACTTCAGTTATTTATGTTTTTCCGTTATTGAGATTATTTCATACTATTGTTGAAGTTTATTTCTACATATTGGTTGTTGGTTTGCCTAACAAACAGTGATAGGCATCATCGCAACTACGATGGGATTTTGGGTCATGACAAGTTGGTATCGGAGCTAGGTTTCATAAGTCTCATGAGTCATGTACAAGTCTAGTAGATTTTGGAAGATTCGTATGATGACGTATACTTATCTTCGATAGGCTACAAGGATTTTAGAAAAACTTCTCTTTCATTCATTCTCTGTCGTGCAGATTTATTTATCCCTAAGTCTAAATCTTTGCCTTTCTATTCTCTCACAGATGGTAAGGGCACATTCTTCTGGTATAGCTAAGTAGGTGCCAATACCCAAGGCCAAGGCCGAGGCAGGGGCAGGGGTAGAGCACGCGTCGCACCTAGGGGTCTTGATCGAGCAAATGTTGTGGAGCTACCAATAGCTACTTTGAGAAGCAGCTTCCTTACTATGTTGAATCAGTAGGACCATCTCTGGTTCGCCATGGTTTACTTGTGTAATGACCTGACCAGTCATTTTGAGCATTTGTATTCTGTTTAACTATTTGAATTCTTGAGTAGCTTCATATGATATATTATAATGTGCACAGTAAAATTGGGGGGGGGGGGTTCCAATTTCCCCATCATTATGACGCCCCGCGAGCATACTTCCCAATGCTCGAGACTGGGATAGAGGTTCACCTTCGAGAGATGTCAATGCTCGACCTCGAAACCATACAGACTAATGGCTGTATCGAGAAAATGGGTAGTTCCCAAGACATGCTGCTAGGACTGACACAGTCTAGTGGGCTATTCTGAACCCAAATCAGGGTGCTATTTAGCCGTCCCATCCCCATATCTATGTAATTAATGTATTTTGTACTATGTGGGGATTTTCCTTCTATATAAAGGGATCCTTGCCATTTTATAAGTTTCTGTTTCTCCAATTACTCCACACGAATATACAAGAACATTCTCTCTGCTTTCTAACATATTCTCTTGATATTATTGCTCTCATTTATTATCTTCGTCATTGTTCATCATTTATTGCTTATCATTGGCCATAAAGAGCTTTCGTTAATTTTAGTATCATTATTAGTGATACCACGATTGCCCCTGATAGTTCACTATCGAGCCACGGAACCGACCTCGAGGTCCCCGAATCGACAAGCTCGAGCCCCCAATTGTTAGCCTCTCGGTTTGATAATCAACTTATCTTTAACTCCTATTTAGCTTCTAAGTCTCACATACATAGCATCAACTTCTTAACAACCGGCATAAAAATAGATCACGTATTTTTAGAGTCCCATCAAAAAATTTAATTATTGTTACCATTTTCACGGTAAACATTTTGGCGCCCACCGTGGGGCTAAAAATAATAGTGATCATTTTCTTGCTGGTTCCATTACACAACGCAAGTTATCTTTTACACCTTTTCTTGTTCAAGATCTTCAATTTCAGGTTGAAATGCCTAGCTCAGTAAATAGAGTGGAAAAGGACAATCTCGAGAACCACAGAGGGAATGGTATGGCTGTTCCGGGTGCCGGTATGCCACCACAAAACACTATGAATGCACCGGAGCTGACCTCTAAGGGTACAACCTCGCATGCCGCCCAATGCATTGACACCACTCCTCGTTTTCACTAGAAAGTGCGCCGAAAAGTTTGCGGGAAACTCAGCAATATCCAACCTGGGAAAAAAAAAGAGATTCCTCGGCATATCGTTCATATGATTATTGGAGGGATCGATATTCCCCAAGGGACCATGATCAAACGGACAAAAATATCCACCGCAGAAGAAGGGCCGACCTGAGACCGCGTGGCCGAAAACACCCTCATATTCAGCTAAGAGGATCTCGAGACCTTGGTAGAACCACACAATGACGCGTTGGTAATCTCATTTATTTTAAGAAACTATCAAGTTAAACATGTGCTCATGGATCCAGGCAGCTCGACCAACATAATCAGGTCAGAGGTAGTAGAACAGCTTGGGCTGCTCGATCGGATCATACACACCTCCCGGGTCCTCCTCAACTTCAACATGACCGGTGACGTAACAAAAGGAGAAATCACCCTCCCGGTCGACACGTCCGATACGGCTCAAAACACCAAGTTCCAAGTCATCAGCGACGACATAAGCTATAATGCATTGCTCGGCAGGCCATGGATACACAGCATAATTGCAGTACCGTCAACTCTGCACCTGACGATAAAATTTCCCACAAAGGATGGCATAACAACCATATATGGAGAGCAACAAGCGGCGAAAGAAATGTTCGCGGATTACCATGAGGCGCCAACCCTCGCGCACCCTACCTTGGATGAGTCCAGGAGCATACAGACCCCCGAGGACGACGAAGAAGATTTCTTCGCTCCTCGAACTTTCGTTGCCCCCGAAGAATTGGATGCAACAAAATATAAAATCGAAGATCTGGAGCAGACTCTTTTGATCGAACACCTCCAGATCGTAAGGCATACCTGGGAATGAGATTAACCACTAAACTCAAGAAATAATTCATTCAATTTCTTACTAACAATATCGACTATTTCAGTTGGCCCCACTTAGATATGACAGGAATTCCATTGGAAATAACCTCCCACACACTGAGTGTCGACCCCAGGTTTAAATCGGTGAAGCAGAAATGAAGACCATAGTCTGAGATAAAACACGCATTCATCAAGGATGAGGTAACGAAACTTCTTAAAATAGGGTCCATCATAGAGGTAAAATACCCCGAATGGTTAGACAATGCAGTAGTGGTACCCAAAAAGGGAAATAAGCTAAGAATGTGCATAGATTATAAAGACTTGAATAAGGAGTGTCCCAAGGATTCGTTCCCATTGCCTAACATCGATCGTCTGATCGATGCTACGGCCGGCCACGAGACCCTCACCTTTCTTGATGACTACTCGGGGTATAATCAGATTCATATGAACCCCGAGGATAGGGAGAGGACTTCATTCATCATGAAATATGGTACCTACTGTTATAATGTGATGCCTTTCAAACTAAAAAGCGCAGGGGTTATGTACCAGCGTCTAGTTAATAAAATGTTCAAGCAACAAATAGGCAAATCCATGAAAGTTTAAATTAATGATATGCTAGTTAAATCCCTACGTGTAGAGGACCATTTGACTCATTTTCAGGAAACATTCGACATCCTCAGAAGCTACAACATGAAGCTCAACTCCGAGAAATGTGCCTTCGGAGTAGGTTCGGGCAAATTCCTGGGCTTCATGGTATCCAACAGGGGGGTCAAGATTAACCCCGACAAAATCAAAGACATCAAGCAAATCATAGTGGTAAATAATGTAAAGGTCGTGCAACGATTGACAGGGCAAATAGCGGCTCTAGGCAGATTCATAGCAAGGTTATCCGACAGGATCCATCATTTCTTTTCTTTACTCAAAAGGAAAAACAACTTTGAACTGACTCCAGAATGCCAACGCCCCTTAGAAGAGTTGAAACAATATCTGACCAGCCCGCCTCTACTCCATACGCCAAAGGAGGATGAAACACTATACATGTACCTGGCCATATTAGAAATAGCGGTAAGCGGCGTGCTAGTTCGAGAAGAGCAAGGTACACAATTTCATGTTTATTATGTAAGCCAGACCCTAAGGGATGCCAAAACTAGGTATCTGAACCATGAAAAATTAGCTCTCGTTATAAGCGCCTCGCAAAAATTGAAGGCCTATTTTCAATGCCACGTATTTGCGTTCTAACAACATATCCTCTCCGGAGCATATTGCATAAACCCAAGTTATCGGGCCGATTGGCCGAATGGGCCATCGAACTTGGGGGGTACGATATCGAATATCAACCTCGAAGGCCCATCAAGTCCCAAATACTGGCGGACTTCGTAGCCTGTTTTTTACCCTCCCTCGTGCCCGAGAAAGGAACTTTTTCTAAAATCAGGCACATCTTCCGAATTACGGACCCTGTTCACCGACGGGGCCACAAAAGTAAGAGGATCCGGGCTCGATATAGTCTTGAAGCCACCTACGGGTAGCGTAATTAGGCAATTTATAAAAACTGCAAAATTGACTAACAATGAAGATGAGTAGGAGGCTATGATTGCAGGTTTAGAACTAGCCAAAAGCTTGGGAGCCGAGAACATCGAGGCAAAATGCAATTCACTCCTGGTAGTAAACCAGGTAAATGAGGGCTATGAAGTCTGGGAGAACAAGACGAGAAAGTACTTGGATAAAATCCAAGTCACATTACATCGTTTCAAGGAATGGACCTTAGTCCACATGCCTCGAGAATATTATAGCAAGGTCGATGCCCTCGCAAACCTGAGATCATCTGTTGAAGAAGATGACTGTATACAGCGTAATCAGAGGGCCCAATTTCTCGTCAGCAAGGCATTTTTAGAAAATCATATCAAGACCTCAAGGATGTGAGGTTACGGTCGTGCTCTCGCCCTCGAAGTCCACTGACGGTCGACCTAATGACAATGTCGGGGATGGGGAATTCCCAAGTTGTGCAACTAGCACTGGCAGAGCCTGGTGTCATCCGTTGTCCCATCCCTCTTATCTTCGTAATTAATGCTTTTGTAAAATGTCAGGTTTCCCCTCTATATAAAGGGGATTTTTACTATTTTGTTGAGGACTGGAGTTGCTCCAACTATTCTACATGCAATATATGATAAGTCTGTCTCTCTTCTCTCTCTCTCTAACACACTCTCTCGATATTGTTGCTCTTATTTACTATCTTCATTCTTGTTCTTCATTTATTGCTTATCATTGGCCATAAAGATCCTTCTTTAATTATATCACGACTGTTAGCCCTTCACCGATTGCCCCTAATGGCTCGAGCCCGAGCTCGGGATTCGACCTCGAGGCCTTAAACCGACTAGCTCGAGGCCCTGAATAGCTAACTCATCGGTTTGGTTATAACTTTATTTTAGCTCGCATCTCGTACTTAAACTTCTCACACATATAGAATCAACTGCTTTACAACTAGCATAAAAATAAATCACGTATTTTTAGAGTCCCATCAATAAATTTAATTGTTATTACCATTTTCCCGGTAAATAATGACCTACTCCCCGAGGCTGTTATTCAACTATCTATATCGGTGGGCGAGGAAGGTCATGCTGAGATTAACTCCACTAGCCTAACATGGGACTGGAGAAATAAATATATTGATTATTGATATACAGAAAATTGCCTGCGAATCAAAAAGAATGGAGGGCCCTGTAAACCAAAGCAGCTTGGTTCTCACTCCACGAAAACTAGACCCTGTATAGGAGAACTTTCGATGGTCCCCAAGCAGTATGTCTGGGCCCAGGGGATACAGAATATGTACTCTAAAAAATTCACGAGGGTACTTGCGGAAACCATTCCGATGCTGATTCCTTAGTCCAAAAGGTGATCAGGGCAGGCTACTACTGGGACAACATGGAGAAAGACACCAAAGAATTCGTTCGAAAATGCGATAAATGCCAGAGATTTTCCCCCATGATTTACTGACCCGGTGAACAACTACATTCGGTCTTATCGCCATGGACATTAATGAAATGGGAATGGACATCGTCGGGCCCCTAACGACTGCCCTAGGTAGTGCTAAATTCATTTTATTTATTTATGACTGACTATTTCTCAAAATGGGTGCAAGCGCAGGCCTTCGAGGAAATAAGAGAAAAAGAAGTCAGTAACTTTATCTAGGATCACATTATGTGCCGATTCGGGGTCCTTCCAAGATAATGTGCGATAACGGGAGGCAGTTCATCAGAATCAAGGTAACACAGTTCCGTGATGATCATAAAATCAAGAGAATCATATCGACGCCTTACCACCCATGTGCAAACGGCCAGGCCGAGTCCACAAATAAAACCATCATCCAATTTTTTTTTTTAAAAGTAGGAGAGTGCCAAGGGGAAGTGGAGATAAATGTTGCCCGAAGTGCTATGTGCATACCGAACAAATAGAAAATGAAGCACAGTGGAGACGCCTTTCTCCCTAGTGTACGACACTGAGGCTTTGATACTGGTGGAGGTCAGAGAGCCTAGCGCTAGATTCTAATACACCACCGAGAGCTCAAACAACAAGGCCATAGCAACGGCCCTCAAACTGCTAGATGAAAAACAGGAAGCTTCGCTAGTCCGAATGGCCGCCCAGAAGCAAAGGATCAAAAAGTATTACCACAAGAGAACAAACATCCGACATTTCGAAGTTGGGGACTTATTCCTAAGAAAAGTTACCCTTAACACCCAAAACCCTAATGAAGGAAAGCTAGGTCAAAATTGGGAAGGATCGTACCGTGCCCTCGGAATAGTTGGTAAAGGGTCTTACAAGCTCCGTACCATGGAGGGCGAACAACTTCAAAGCAACTGGAATATATCAATGCTAAAACGGTATTATTGCTAGGGCATCCGATTGATAATTTTGAAAGCACCCTTGAGCACGCGTTGCACTCTTTTTCTTCGACTGAATTTGTCCTTATAAGGGTTTTACCGGCAAGGTTTTTAATGAGGCAACGATCATATGCTACCTAAGATGATTCAACAACTATTCAAGATTTATTTTGCAATCAACCTCGATAGTGGGGGGCCTCCCCCCAAAAGATCACCTTCTCGGAGAAGCTAAAACATGTCGAATAGGGTCCCAATAGGAAAATAATGTACCGGACCAAACAGTCAAATGAACCATGTCCGCATAGAAACCAAGCTCCTAAAAGCAAAGACATGTATACTTGTACCATGTGATTAAAGAATACTTTTTCATCAAAGAATATCAGGCCTCAAGAGAAACTCGGTATTTTTTGCAAAAACAACTCCTCTGTCAAAAACGTCCCAAACACTCGGGGACTGGTATCGATGACTCAACACCTGAACGACATCTAGGTCGAGACTCTAAACTCATAAGCTCTCAACGAGGTAGCATGAAAATCACAAATCATCTCAAAGGTCGAAAATGCCCGGAACACTCGGGGACTGGCGGGAAAATCTCATAAATCGCATGACCTCAGGGTCGGAGTCGCCAAAATCATAAGCCCTCAATGAGGAAACACCAAATTTACAAGTAATGGCTCCCAAGTAGAGAAATCCTCAATATGCTCGGGGACTGCCGTCAAGTCGTCATCTCCATCGCAATGGATCCCAAGCCGAAAGATCCTCGATAAACTCGGGGACTGTCACCAATCACCATTCAAAAAAAAACCCAAGGCCATAAGTCCCCGAGTGGGCAGACTCAGTCTCATAAGACCTACATAAGGCAGCAACAACATCTGTAAGACCTCGAGCAAGTCATGAATCACACTTGCACCAAATGACAACATCTGTAACACCTCGAGCAAAGCATGAAACACACTTGTACCAAGTGGCAACCTCTGTAAGACCTCAAGCAAGGCATGAACCATACTTGTACCAAGTATCTAAAAATTGTAAGACCTCAACGGCCTAAAGATTTTGTAATACCTTGCTAAAGGCATAAACCCGATCTCAAAGTTTAGGCTATATATCGAACTTGTAAGACCCCTAAAAGGCATACCCTCGATATAGACACTCAAATTACTTTACTCGGGATCAAAAACGGCTCCGTCCAAGCACAAATGACTACCGTCATAAGGCTGTACAGGCCAAACTAATGCGACTTGAGGACGCCCTACCGTTGCTACAAAATCACAGGACTTCAATTACTACGAATCTACTTCGAAAAGAACCGGTTAAACAGGCTACCATCGACATAGGAAAAAGAGCTTCGACCATGTCAGCTCCTAAACACTGGCTTCGAGATAATTAACCTCCTAGCCAAACCTCTTGAGGTACTCGATCATTTCTATATAACGACTCACAATCGAAGTTTTTTATTAAACTGTCTAAGAGTTAGTCAAACACTCTCAAAAAATCCTTATCGAGGGAAAAATAAAGCCTACACTAAAGGTCGCATCGACCCAAAGCATAAGAGCCACGGTCGCCAACTTTAAATACAAAAACTTGAGGGTTGAATGAGCTCGAGTCGAAACCTAAATCGGAGATTGAACCCAAAATAGCCAACTATATATGCCTAAGGGCAAGGCGTAAGAGCCATTGTCGCCAACCCACATAAAAGGTCGCACCGACCCAAAGCGTAAGAGCCACTGTTGCCAGCTTAAAATACGAAAACTTGAGGGTCAAATGAGCTCGAGTCGAAACCCAACTCAAAGACTGAACCCAAAATAGTCAACTACATATGCCTAAGGGCAAGGCGTAAGATCCATTATCTCCAGCCCGCATGAAAGGTCGCATCGGCCCAAGACGCAAAAGCCATTGTCGCCAGTTCACACAAGTACAAAAACTTAAGGGTAAAAATGAGCTCGAGTCAAAATTCAAGTCAGAGACTGAACTTGGAACAGTTAACTAAGAATGCCTAAGAGCGAAAAGCACCAGAGCTCAAATAATAGCTTACGCTAAGAAGACGTACCGACCCAATACATACAAATCATTGTCATCAGTGCTAAGATCAAAGGTCGTGCCGGCCGTATGTGTGAATAAACCAGGATCGAAGGGCTAACCCGAGATCTAGGAACTCGGATCAAAAGTCAAAATACACCACATAGTATTTCCAGAAAACAAAATGGGAAGGAAGGGGTAAGAAACAAAAAAACCTTCTTATGTTCCACAAATGGGATGTTTACAAATATTGAAAACAACTTTACAAACAGAGAAGCAACCAAAATCCTAATCTATCATCGAGCCTGCATCTTCGATGATTTCACCAAGGGTTGCACCCCAACAACTACGGGTCCTTGAGTGGCCCCTTATCAATATCATGTTGCCCTCCGGGGGTTCTGCCTTCATTTCTATCACCTCTCAAGCCACTGCCCAGCACACCTCCAAAAGCAATCAAGTCAGCATCTTTAGGGTCTCCACCCCCCGATCGCGGCAATCAGAAAGACATATCCTACATATACGTCTACAAAAGCCTGCCTCCGAGATCCAAATCGAGTACGCCATAGCCCGAGTAAATTTCGGATCGGCCCCCTCAGGCGCCCTCCCGGTTTGAGCGCTCGTCGCCATGGCATCCTCTCTATGCAAAGATATAAGCGCCTTGTCTTCAGTTTTGATCCCGAATAATCCAGATACCAGCTCATAATGGAGACCTTTGTACTTGTCACTATCCTCCCTCGCATCACTAAGCTGACGCCCGACTGAGGTCACCTTCTCCTAGAGGGCATCCCTCTCATAAGTTATCTTATTCACATGCCGTTTGAGTTTGGAGACTTCAGATTCTCTAGCCCAAAGCTCCTCCCTCAACATGGTGCTTTCTTTCTCAAACTGGACGAATCAAATCCAAGATGTTAAAACACTGGGATCTAGCAAAACATTCAAATAATAGCAAAACAAGAACTAAGTAACCTGTTTAGTAAGGCGAGCCTTCTCGCACTCATGAAGCCACAAAAAAGTGCCTTGGCCTGAAGCTACAAAAAAAGACAAGTTAGAAAGAAAAGGTCAGAGCAACCGAGGCCAGAGCGACATATAGGATTCGCACAAATTACGTGCTCGCAAAGCCTATTTATCTCACCAAAGACGAGCGAAGCATCGAGATTAAGGGTTTCCTCGGGAACGGCTGGAAGCCTCTAGAGCGCATCTCCATCTTTGATCGGTCTCCCTGCATCAAAAGATTCTTCGCGCGGGGCATCTTGCACTCCCTTCAGAGGTAGGGTTATTTCCTGAAGGGAATCAATCACGACCACGACACTAGTAGGGTCAATCAAGACCGTCCCTTGTCCAATCAGGGCTCCAGAACTAGGCCCCTCTGAACCACTTACCAAAGGCACCCCTGCCCGAGGGGAACTCTGGCCATCGGCTAGCTCAGGAGCAACACCCAATGCTCCCTCAATCATCCCTCTGCTACAAAGCTGGATCACAACGATATCAAACTCTAGCTCAGAAGGCACCATCTCTCCAGAACAAGGATTGGACAGGTTTATCACTCCCTCGGGCGCTGTCGAGAAACTATTTTCCCCATCAACTTCAACTCGAAGGTTTCCCGCTGATTCCGGAGTTAGGGCTGCTGGGTCGGCCTTAACTTCTTCCGCCTTGATCTTCTTAGATTCTGAAGGTCCATCCGATGAGTCTCTTTGCCTTTTCTTCCCTTCCTTGGGTACCAGAACGTTCTCCCCGCCAGCCAATGCTCCTTCCATCAAAGGGACTTCCCCCAGACCATACGGATGCAAGAAGTAAGCACAGGTAACGAGAACGCTGCTAGTAGCAATTTAGATCTAAAAATGTGACTACAACAGGGGCAGAGTCCCACCATGATCCTTAGCTTCCACTGAGCTTGGGATAGGTCGTGCCAGGGTAAATTACCACGGCTGCATTGGAAAAAAGGATAAGTGCCTTGGAGAACGTATTCAAAGAGAAGTGAGGGAATGCTAGATAATCTGTCCACTTACGCTTCATATTCCATTTCTCAGGGAATGGCATCCTTTCTGCAGGGATCAGGTCAGAAGTCCTTACTCGAACAAATCAGCTTATCCATCCCCCATTCTCGAACTCCTCGATACAGGAAAAGAGGGCTCTCGGGGCTCATCATCGGAGCTTGATTAGACGCCTACGAAAAAGACGAGGTCTGTACATCCTGATCAGATGATCGAGAGTGAAAGACATCTCCTCGATAATGTTCACATAGTGCCTGATCATGTAAATAACATGCCAGAATGAAGGGTGATTTGGCCAAGGGTCACTTGATACCGTTGGCAAAAGTCGAGAACCACGGGATCGATCGGGGGAAAAGATGGCCCCACCGACCCTAGTGTAAACGGGTAAGTATACACACTGAGAAAACAAGCTTTATATGTCTTTATATCTCCCTCCTAAACAGGGATCTCCACAAGCACAACATCCCCCCAACGACAATCATCTCTCACCTTTTCGACGTCTATTATCGAGCTAATATACTGAGTCATGGGCTCACGGCACCCCGCCTCGAAGAAGGCCTCTCGACCTTAAAATCATAAGCCATCACAAAGAATCCTGGGACATATTCCTTAGCACAAGGAGGTATGCCCGCTTCACCTTGAGATAAAAGCAAAGAGGATGAAGTAACATTCTCCTGGAAAGCAGAGGCGAGGGCTTTCGCCATTCCTAGAAAGCCCCAAAAGAAAAAAGGGGCTGCATTCCTATGAAAGAACAGAAGTAAGGTAGAACAAACTTTTTTTAGGGGATGGAAATATAGTGAGTGTCACACCTCCTTTTTACGAGCAATTTATTACACCCCGGGAAGAGATATAATAAAAGAAAGGAGTTTTTCCAATTTAAGGACAGTCGGAACGGGATTTATTTATTTAAATTCAAAGTCGCCACTTGGGAAATTAATGGTGTCCCAAGTCACCGGTTGAATCCCGAACCGAGGAAAGTTTTGACTCTGTTAACAGTCCGCGAACCAGAAATCCGGATAAGAAATTCTGTTAACCCGGGAGAAGGTGTTAGGCATTCCCGGATTCCGTGGTTCTAGCACGGTAGCTCAACTGTTATTTGTTTTTATCTGATTTCTATATATATTCCATTTTTATGTGCTTTTATTAATAATCCGCTTTTATTATTGAATTTTATAAGAATTGCAACGTCGTAAAAATGTATTTCGGACCACACCGTACCAGTACGCCTGTGGCCATTAACACATTCCGACTTCGTTGAGATTTAGATTTGGGTCACATAAATGTACACCCGTACTTAAGAAAGTATATTATTATAAATCGTACCTAAAGCATCTACGTCTATGTTAACTTTGGGAAAGACCGTGAAATTTTCTAAACGGTCCTTCCAAGTCTAAAATTTTATATAAAAATTTATTTGAGGGCCCCGTAATTGTATATTTAAAGCGGCGAGGCTCATCCCATCATTTTTTATTAAAATCCAATCCTAAAGTAACCATGGTTTTTCTATTTGTTTTATCTCTAAAAGTAACGAAAAGTCCTAATTAATTATTGCATTATTGGATTAAAGGAAACCACCTGAGATTTGTGCATACTGACGCCAAGAAGGGACAATCAGCAAATCTCAGTCCAGGCCCAACATACATGGTCTTAACAATGGACCTGGGCTGTTTGTTAAACGAGTTCAAATTTACACCTCTTAAGAAAGAGGTGATTAGGCCCAAATGATTAAACCCAAAGAGATTCAAATTGCACACATATTCACTGAAAAGTGCGTTTTGTTATCAGAAATATATTTAACAATTCAATACCGAAAATTCATTATTCAACTTTTTCAAGTAATGAAGCTATTAATTGTTCTACCTTACTTAAAAGCCTATTTAATTTTATTATCTACTACTTAACGAATCCCGGGATATTATTGAAGATGTGAAATTTGATTAACATACAAAACAGGTTCATCAATGTATAAAACTATCCTAACAATATGCCGTCTATA